>MJUU01045606.1:0-30212 GCA_002080025.1 Modiolus philippinarum
GAATCTCTTCGGACCAAATGTAACAAAGTTGCGTCTTGTGACAATAAAAATTTTTCTCATTACATGTTTTCAGCCATCTATTACGGTTTAAGAGTTAAAGTGATAACAAGGCCAAAGGTCATCGGTGACCTTGACCGTTGACCTTTGACCTTGACATTTTTAGATGGCCATATATCACTTATTAACAATGGTGAAGGTTTCAGGTCTTTACGACTTATTGTTTGGAAGTATTAAGCATTAACGGAAACTCAAAAATTTTTCAAAGGGCAATAACTCCGAAAAAACCATACCGCACGGTTTCGGTCAAAATGTAACAAAGTTCCATCATGACCTAAGGAACATTTTTCCCATTACACTTCTTCAGCTATCTTTTACGGTTTCCGAGATTATCCGATAACAAGGTTTTTTTGACCGGGGCAGATAACTCCGTTACTATAAATAGAATTTTGTCGTCCCCTTAGATTTAAGATCCCACTTTAGGGCACATCTTCCCTACCAAGTATCGAAATGATATGTCGCGTAGTTTTTTGTCAGCTGTTTTTGGCGGAAACTATAATAATAATAATAATAATAATAATCAGAAGAATAACAATAAGGTCTTTCACTTGTGGTGAAAGACCTTAATAATCAGAAGAATTACTATAAGGTCTTTCCGACTGGAGTCGGGAAAGACCTTAATAAAAATCAAACGAAATACAATAAGGTCTTTCCACTGTAGTGGGAAAGACCTTAATAATAATAATAATAATAATCAAACGAAATACAATAAGGTCTTTCCACTGTAGTGGGAAAGACTTTAATTAAATATACTTTATAAAAGACATTAGAAATAGGAAAGAATCCAACTAGTATTAGATAGATTATTAGCTTCCCGGAAGGACAAAGATGTTTAAGCTGCCACAAATTACTTTTTAGGGGTAAATTTATATAATAAATATAATAAATAAATTCCAAAGCTGCAATATATTTTAAAATTCAAATTGTTATGGAACAATAAGTTCAGACTCGAGTAAATATTTTCCTTAGGCGGGTATTATAACGTTTTGTGAATTTTCTTAATTTCCTGAAGTTCACTTTATGCGGCGATATGAGTTTCTCAAAGTGGCACGTCTGCAAAGTAACATATCTAAGCGATGACCCAACTTTAAAGTCTAATAAGAAATTTCTATCGCCTCCCTTAACTGGGGTATGCAAATTACCAATTTTGCCTGTAAGATCCTTGGGCATACATATGAAAAAGAAAGGAAATGGGGTAAATGTCAAGGAGACAACATCCCATATCCAGGTTAAAACGACAAAAAACAAAACATCTAGGGGTCACCATATGGTCTTCAACACAGTGAACATACATGTCATCATTGATGAGGCTTCAGTATTTTTACTATCCAATGAAGGTGACTGAATCAAATGCTTGTCAATCCGGAAGTGTTTCATGATCACTTTGGAGTCGGATATTGTCAGTATTGACAGTTATATGCAAAGCGAAAGTAGCATGGCTTTGTTTATATAAGTAATATTTTTGACTATGCCAGCAGCTGATTGGTCATTTAGTAGAGTCTCTAACCATAACCAACTCCCCAGTAGTCAGAAAATCACCTTTACGGAATATATAGATTTAGCTTGCAATATTTTTATGCTATATACTAGCATGTGTTCGAAATATTATTCTGGTGTTTTTGTTATTTATAGTGATATGTTTTAATTTTCATCAACAAATTATGTTTTTTACTGAGAATACTTAAGCTAATTGTTTTTTAAAGAGATTAATTCAAGAATAACTTTCAAGCATTGTCAGCATTTTTCTGTTGTATTTAGCAACGTCATGATTATAAAATAATTTGGACATGATTATATTTTTGCATGAATTAATTACTGATTACACAAAGACTGAATTTGTTTCGTTTAGAAAGTGGACAGTTATGTATGAAATGTTCCCATGTTGTACATCCACAGGACTGCGGTGTCGTACAGAGGTGTGGAAATTATGAAGTATGTATATTTATCTTCTTATCACTGGTCTGAAACCTGTCACATGAAATTTTGTGATGTTTTATGACTTACAGTTTGTTATATAAAGAGAAAACAAAACATAAAATTAAAAAATTTTGTTATCCGAGGATACAAAAAAATATATATATATAAAAACCATTGTATTCACTCACTGTTTAGGCGGGAAATCTGTCAGCTATTTTGGTTAAAATAAAAGGTGGTAAAATTAGCGAATTTCAGTAAAATTTCAATTCATTTTACATGTGTTTTAGTAACATCAGATTAATGTACGAAGATAAACACTTACAATGGTCGACGCTTACAATCACATGCCACAATCTACTATAGGGGACTGCACAAGAAAAACCTAAAATAGGACAAAAGACAAATTTAAACGTAGACAACGATAGGAACTTCGGATAGTCGGACTTTGTATCGGCAAGAGTTAGCGGTAAGGGTAAACCGGTTTTATGATCCTGTCCGTTTCAGTATAGTATATGTAGACTGCTAACTCCAGATCACAATCTTGGAAAGAATAAGACAAAACGGAATTCAGAAAGACAGGTTAAGGAGTGCTCACCGCTAAACTGCCGACTAGTTCCAGGAGCCTAGACTGCTTGTAAGATACTGTCGCACTACGGAAGGAAAATCGATTTCAAAACTGCCCGACGGGTTTGGTAAAGAATCATTATGGATTTCAGTAGACATCGGCTATATTAGTGAGAGACCAGTATTCCCATATCTTTTTTTAACAAATTGTGAAATATTAGTTAATACACTTTCCTTCGAATTTTTAGGAAAAAGATGGGGTCACCAGAATTAGTACTGTATTAATGCCGAAAAAGGATCAATTTACTTTTATGCCAACGAGGATTGTCAACAGTCCTTGGATAAAAATTTTATCCAAGGATTGCCCAAGGATTGCTCTACATATTTCTGAGAATTTTATTATAGGGATGATTTTATATTTCAAAAATGTTAAAACTGACTTCAGTGATATATTTTGAACATTTATAAAGTTATTTTGAGATATTTTGAAAAACATAGAGAATTTTGAAATTAGTCTGAGTGCTGCAAAGGTTCAATCCGTATCGATACCCAATAAAAGTGGCATATCTAATCGAATTTAACAACTGTTGAAGTCCTTTTATTGTTGGACATCAATTTTCTGTGATTTTCAAAATTATCACTATTCCACGGGTACTTCAATTGATGGTTTCGAATGCATCAATGTATTGAAAATATACGGAAAAATGCATTCGTTGGGAACTTTATTTCGTAGCTTAAACAAACCAAGAAATCCATGAAAATTGGAACCGCATGTCCAATACTACTTTCCTAGTATCATAAGACATCATAAATAATTTCCTAAACATTCTAATGGCAAATTCCATTTTCTGTCAGGTGCACACGAATAATGTGCAGTTTTAAACGACCGTACCACCTTACTTATTGATTGATTGATTTTGTTTTAAAGTTATAAGAAAACTCAAATAAGCTTATTGTCCTTTCCCCTATTACATGCAATAGCCTTCTCTAAAGTAAATCGAAGCGTTGTATACCAATATTTCAGTCTATGAACTCCGTGTGGAGAGACACAGTAATTGTTGATAGAATAAGTGTCACCTTCGATAGTCACACAAATGATTGTCAGAATTAATGTGGCATTCTTATTGGTTACTTACTTCGGTATTTTATTATTTATTACCACTGGGCCGATGTCCATGCTGGTGGACTGTTAGTCCCCGAGGATATTCACCAACCCAGTAGGCTGTACATCGGTGCTGACCCAAAACCAGATTCTATTCGAAAACTTACAATATCTAAATTCAAGAAAAAATTGGCAAAACCTAAGGAATATCTCCCTCTTGCACAGCTCTGTCCTTAGCTGATTTTGGCTTTCCTATTTAGATCCTTTTGGTTATTTGTTCTCTATCAGCTTTAATATATATTTCGGTTAATGGTCTTCCAAATGTTTTGATTTGATCTGCACTGAAGAGACAGAAGTTGTCGAAATGCGCATATGCGGAATGTAAATTCACCGTAACTTAAGTATTTTGTTATTTCTTACCTTAATCTTGTGTTTTACTGACTACCAATACAGCATAGTTGAGGCAATTTTGTATAAAAATACAAATGAATCACCACGATCAGGCATATTTCTATTTTCTTTATTTTTATACACGTATTTACATTTGTGAATTAGAATTAATATAGCAAAGATAACAGGACACACTTACAGTGGCCAAAAACTACAATTCAAATGCCACAGTCTACTGGGGAACTGCACATGAAAACAATACAGAGACAGAAGACGAACGTAGACAACGATAGGAACTCGGATTTCGTTTGGCTTCATGCATTTTAAACATTTTTTGAAATCGTGAATTTCCTTTGTTTAGATTCTAGAGCTGCCGATTGAGGAATTATTTTCCGAAATGGCCATACAGCTCATTTAAATTATTGCAGTTGGAGTTAACACATGCGTTATGAGCTCAAATTCATTTACTCCATATCCTTTCGTAAAATATCGGAATAACCGGACTTGGTACCAGCAATAGCAAGAGCTAGCGGTAGGGTTAAACTGTTTAATGGGTACAAAAATATCCCCTTTCGCTATCCAGTTTCCCTATAGTATAATAAACAAACACAAAATCAATACAGGTAGACTACTAACCCCTAGACCACAATCATTCTAGAATAAGACAAAACGTAATTTAGAAAGACGCGTCAAGGAGTGCTTGCAGCTTTTTAAACTGCCGGGTAGCTCAAGGGGTCAAGTCTGCTGGTATAACACTACGGAAGAAAAATTAAATTCAAAACTTCCCGAAGAGTTTGGTTAGGAATCATCATTGATTTCAGCAGCATCGGCAGTATATACATCAGTGAGAGGCCAGTATACCTATAAAAGCTTCCGCACCGTTGAGTTTTTTAGGTGATATTAGTTGCTTTTATTACAACAAATGAACTGTTGACCAGAAAATTTGAAAAAAAGAATCAATAAGTTGTCCTATTTGTGATGTACATTGTAATAAATATGTTGTAGGGTTGTATAAAGTGTAAAAAAAACCAAAATCATCTGTTGAAAGACACACCAACAAATTTGTTACTACATGTAACTGTCAATTTCGAAGCATGTATAATATTCTATTAACAATGTAGGGATATGGAGCAAATGTAAATGGCAAATGTGTAAAAATCTCTACAAATACACGGTAAAACAAAGCAATGGAACAACGCTTTTATAGATGTTCTTCATCTCAATCTTCATTATTATAGATAAATCATACTTACATGAACACAGATAAAATCAGGTACAAACCTTTTGAGTAGATTTAGCCTGAAAAAAAAATTGTTAAGTCATTTCAAATTCTGGTTCTAATTTTGTGGGAATGAAAGCTTTATATTCCCCAAGATTCATAAAGCAAATGTGCTCTCTATATATTTTAGTCATGATGTACTTGTTCGTGATGGATATACTATTCATATTTTCAAATTTTGGCAATTATGTCTGTAATTTCAAAATGTAATTCTGACCACCTGTTTAAAGTGCCCACATCTCACTATTTTGTAAGCCAAGTTTTCTTACATTCGACTTTATGAGTGCCCTGTATTTGTCTATATGTTGTAATCGTTCACTAGCTTAAGACACTAGTGCTTTTGTCGGGCAAAGGATGACAATATTTGTAAGAGCACTTTACCAGTTAAGAAATGGATGTAGCGTTGCTCGACAATTAGCAAATAATTTCGCTCAAACCGGTGCTAGGGGCCGTCTTGAACTTACTATGAGGTATGAGCAAAACTCATTGTTGAAGGCCTCATGGTGACTTCCAAGATGAAGAACAACAATAAAAGCGTTGTTCCTTTGCTTGTTTTTTACCATGTATCTTTAGAGACTTTGTCTTATGTGCATTTACTAAGTATCCTTTCATTAACCATTGTAAATATTCATTGGAGAATTTTGACACATTTTTTCTGTAATCCTCGAGAAAAAGTTTGAGAAAAAGCTTTAAGAATTTAATTTCAGTTTTCAATGTCTAAAAAAAAAATAACATTTTGACCACGAAGAGAAATATTAACAAAGACAATGAAAACGGGGCCCTTTGTTTCCTTCCTATAAGACGTGTACAAGAATGACTGTTTCTTTTTGTTAATTTTGGACAACAACATGTTCAATTAAAACTCTTGGTGATTTAAAATGAGATTTTATGAAACAAATCGACTTATTATTGATCCTTGAAAACAAAACAAGAAAATTTGATATAACTTTAATTCTTATACAGTGAGTTGGGCAACATTAAACAACGGGAGTGTACTTCTTCTGTTATGAAGTATTGGAAAAAATGTTTTCTTGATTCATTTACGACATGCACGTACTGGAGAATGTTTTGCTTGCCGGAGAATGGCTAAATAATCTGCATTTTTATCCCCGCACTTTTGGAGAAAGTTCGGGGATATTGTGATACCCTCCGTCTGTCCGTCACACTTTTCTTGTGACTCCTCAATATTTTTGGATTTAGTGATTTAATTTTGTTGTTGAATTGATGCATATAGTCTGCAGATGCGCAATAAGCTTAAGAATTTTTTATATTGCTCTTGGTGCAAACAAGAGGCCCCAAGATGTCAATTTTTCACATGTGGTATGTGACACACACTCCTCCTACATTATGGATTTATGGATTTAATTTTGTTGTAGAATTGTTGCATATAGTCTGTAGATGCGCAATAAGCTTTCGGATTTTTTATCTTTATCTTGGTGCAAACAAGAGACCCCAAGATATAAATTTTGACAAAGGTCCAAAGTTGTGGATTTTGACCCAAGTGGTATGTAACACAAACTACTTCTACATTTTTGGATTTAGGGATAAAATCATTATGCAGAATGGTTGCATATAGTCTGTAGATTTGCAATAAGCTTTCAGAATTATGATTTCGGTTCCAACTTTGGTAAATTTCCCGAAAATGTCAAAGACTCATATTTTTAAATTTTTTAATGTATTTTAGCAACTGTTTGACGGAAACTGAAATTTTGAATAATTAGAATTCTAAAATGTGATTCCAAGTTTGGTAAATTTCCTGAAAGTCTCAAAGACCACTTAGTTTTTGGAATTCCACCTATTATTAGAAACATGTAGTTTACCTGTAATTAAACAAGATATGTTCTGTAATTACAGAAATGGGAAAGGAAGCAAAATTGACCAAATTTAAAGTGCTTCAATTAATTAAATATGACGTCATTTATTAAAAAGTACCACAATGCAAAAAAAAAATCATGCCTTTTTTAGCTCACCTAGCTATGCCAGGGTGAGCTTTTGCTATCACTTGGCGTCCGTCCGTCCGTCGTTAGCTCACTTTCAAAAATCTTCTCCTCTGAAACCACTAGGCCAAATGGAACCAAACTTCAACTGCATCATCACCAGGGTATCTAGTGTCAAATTTGTAATTTTCTTTGTCCTAGGTCAAACAACATGGCTGCCGTTACTAAAAATAGAACATAGGGGTAAATTGCAGTTTTTGGCAAATATCTCGAAAACCGTTACAGATATCAAAAATCTGTTACAGGTAAAAATAATTAGCAAGACAATATCTACCCACCCTGAAATTTTGAAGAAAATCTGATGACCCATCTTAGAGTTATTGCCCTTTTCCCGTAAAATTTTCAAAATTTTGATGCTTTTTATTTTTTGTTATAAAAACTATAACAGATAGAAGTTAAGTTTAAATTGCAAAAATGTTCAGCATGTCCAGATCTACCTTCATGGAAATTTTGAAGAAAATCCAAGTACCCATATACGAGTTATGGCTCTTTATAAGTCAAATTTTTCATGATTTTATACTTTTTGTCCTATACTTCAAAAACGCTTTGAGATAGAGGTCAAGTTTCAATTACAAAAATGTTCAGCATGTCAAGGTCTACATTTTATTGAACTTGGTCAAGTTCTCCGACCTTTTCTAAGATGGTCGCCAGCGGGGAAGATAGTTTAACATTTGAAGCTATGGGAAAACATTTTCTAAGATTGCATTCTGAAAAACCATTAGGCCAATTGGAAGCAACTTTGGACACTATAGTCTTTAGTTGGCCCCTTTGAAAATGTTTTTGGCAAGTCTGCATCACATCCAAGATGGTCGCCAGCGGGGACCATAGTTTAACATTGAACCTTATGGGAATTAAAGCATTCAAAGATCTTCCTGGAAACAACAATGCCAATTTTATCCGAACTTGGTCACAATAGTCCTTGGTTGGTGCCCTTCAAAAAATATGTTTGGCAAGTCTGCACATCATCCAAGATGGCTGCCAGCAGGGAACTTAGTTTAATATTGTACCCTATAGGAAAACACATTCAAAGAATATTTCCTCTGAAACTACTTGGCCAATATGAACAAAACCTGGACACAATAGTCCTGAGTTGGCCCTCTTCGAAAAATGTGTCTGGCCAGTGTGCAACCCACCCAAGATGGTCCCCAGCGGGGAACATAGTTTAACATTGGCCCCTATGGGAAAGCATTTAAAGATTTTCTCCTCTGAAACAACAAAGCTAATTGGTTCCAAACTTGGTCACAATATTTCACGGGTGATCCCTTTAGAAAAATTGTCTATCAAGTCTTCATCTCATTCTAGATGGGAACTTAGTTTAACATTTGATCTAGTATTGGAAAACACATGCAAAGATCTTCTCCTCTGAAACTATTAGGCCAATTGAAACCAAACTTAGTCATAATTGTTGTTGGATGATGCCCTTAAAAGTTTTTGATTTTTATGTTCATTCCTCAGTTGGCCTTCTTCAAAAATGGTAACTATATCCAAAATGGTTGCCATCATGATTATAGTTCAACCTTGAAGCAAATACATTTTGTACCATCAAGGTCTATAAACATACTTGAAAATAATGTCCTTTATTATTTAGGTTAATTGGACTGTCTATGTCAGCCAAGGCCCAGGTGACCGATGCAGGCTCTTGAGGGCCTCTTGTTTTATCTACCGATAACATACCGTGCATGAAAATATGCACAATCAAATTCGGCCTGGATTAGAGCGGATCTGCCTTGAATATAGCAATGGTAATGTATTCAATTTTATAATAGATATCCAACTGTTTAAATTTTTGTATAACTGATGTAGAACACATGTACAGTTCATTTTGATTTTTTAATACATTTTTCTTTTGCTCTTAGTAATCATGGCCTAATTTAATTTTTCTAATTTCTTATGATTTAGATTTTGTTTAGTTTTTATTTCCTGGTGATAAATACCATGCTTTGTTTATATTTTATTTTAGCAATGTTATATAAGGAGGTATATTTCGGCTGATGGCATTCTATGGTTTGACACCGGATGTGCTGAGCACACGGTTTGTTGATGTAGATTAATTTTGAATGTTTGAAGAAGAAAAAGAAAAGCATAATTATTTTCCGGATTGCAAAGAACAAAATACCGAAATTACTGTAAATTTAGTTTCTGCATATGGTCATTTCGATAACTTATGTCTCATCAATGCAGATAAAACCTAAACATTTGGAAAACCATCAACTCAAAGATGTTTCAAAACTTACAAAAATGTGATCTTAATGAGAAGCCAAATTCAAATAAGGAAAGAGTTTTGCATAAAGGAGATATTCCATGGTTTTAAGCAAATTAGATACTGCAAGTTTCCAAATAAAATCTGCTTTCGGGTCAGCAACGAAGTACTTACCACTGGGCTGGTAAATACCTCCAGGGACTAACAGTCCACCAGCAGTGGCATCGACCCAGTGGTAACAAAAAACAAAATACCGAAGTAAATTTAGTGTCTATATATAGTCATTTCGACAACTGATCTCTAATCAGTGCAGATAAAATCTGTGGTGAGGGATAAAAATTAAAGCCAATCCATTTGAGAGAAATGTGCTACAAAGAAATTTCTGAACAAAACAAAGGACAAGTTGGTATAAATACCCAAGTGCAAGACGGAGCTCATTGACATTGGAATCCAGTGCAATATACTGTGAAAGTACTATTTTTCGTGGGGTTCCAATTTTCGTGTATTTCGTGGTTCTCTTAAACCACGAAATTAAGTTCCCAACGAAACGCATTTTCTACATAGAGTTTTAATGTATGGAATTTGAAACCACGAATTTAAGTACCAATGAAATAGTGATATTTATGAAAACCACGAAAATTGATGTCCTCGAATAAAAGTACTTCCACAGTATATGACAACATCCCCTTTAACACAGTTTTCAATGTTCTCTGTAACATTTCTCAGTATCCTCTGCAATATATGTGTCACCGTACTCTGTTACAAATTTGTCACTATTCTCTACAACATTTGTCAGCATCCTCTGCAATATATGTGTCTCCGTACTCTGTTACAAATTTGTCACTGTTCTCTGTAACATTTGTCAGCATCCCCTGCAATATATGTGTAACCGTACTCTGTTACAAATTTGTCACTGTTCTTTGCAAGATTTGTCAGCATCCTCTGCAATATATGCGTCTCCGTACTCTGTTAAAAATTTGTCAGTGTTCTCTGCAACATTTGGCAGCATCCTCTGCAATATATGTGTCACCGTACTCTGTTACAAATTTGTCAATGTTCTCTGCAACATTTGTCAGGATCCTCTGCAATATATGTGTCACCGTCCTCACCGTAACAAATTTGTCACTGCAACATGTTTGACATCGTTTTCGAAAGCGTTCTCGTCACCGTTCTCTGCTACACATATGTCACTGTCCTCTGCAGCACATTTATCATCATCCTCCGTGCCACGTGGCAACGTCCACTCAAATACATGTATAGTAAACATATATTTGATCCACCTGACAAAAGTTCATTAAATCAAATATTATATATATTGGCATGATATTTCTTCCTTTTGTAACAAATATAGTATACAACATTTATTCTGTTAGGAACAGATATCATAATATTTGTTCCAATGGAGCAAATTCTATGTATTTTTTTTCTTTAGAACAAATTTCATGGTGTTACAGTATCATCGGTGTTTTTTTCAACATTTGTCACCGCTTTTTTCAACATTTGTCACCGCCTTTTTTCAACAAATTTGTCATTGTACCGACAACACTTTCGTCAATGTGCTAAACACTACATTTGTCATCGTTCTCTGCAACATATGTGTCAGACTCATAAAAGTATGGCCAATTAGAATGACCAAACAAAAATAATGTGTCTTTATTCATTTTTAGAGGTGTCGTGGGATAGGAAATACAGGACTAGGAAAGAGAGAAAACAACGGGGAGACAACTTTGTGTGAGACATGTTGTAATAATACCGCTATATGTAACACAGGAACACTTTGTGGGGCGCAGGGTTTGTAGACTTTGTTAACAGAACAACAAATATACCTTAAAAATAATTTAGAGACTAGTACCAAAATGCTGTTTTAGCCGATTAACAATAAACCAAATTTTTCAATACATTTATTGACTTTCAGGGTAATTCCACGCATAACTAATTGACCTGTTCAAAAATTTGTTAAACGTGGAAGTTGAACTCGCTCAACACATCCCTAATCAGGTCCATATATTCCTGAGTAGACCTCATTAGAAGTAAATAATTGCTTAAAGTTTAACGACGACTTATATTTTGCTTTGATGACTTCAAAGATATCGTAAATTTTTGTGCATGCACCAACACTTTGAAGACAAGGTTTTACTTTCTCTGTACCTGTTTCCATTAGAGGCATTTAACTTACGGTCTGGGGGTCACATGACATTAATTACCTCCAGGGAGGTGGCTTTGGTACTCTCCAGTAAGTCCGATTTATCGGTAATTTGGGTGAGTTTCCTTTGATCTCTACTACACCATAAAACTTGTATCAAAGGCAAGACGACCAGCAACAATTGATACTAGAAATTATCAGCTGTTGGTCATTTGGCATGCGCGAACATGTTGCGGAAGGATATATGTTTAGTTTTAGGCCAATGGCGCTTCAGTGGTCAAAGAACAAAAAAGCACGTGAATGATGTGAAAAAAAACTAAAGCATAACATAAACGTGCAACAAAAAATAACTACACCTTTTCCGTAGTAAATAAACGACAACGTAGTAAATAAACGACATCAAAACAAATTTTCATGCAAACAAGAAAAAAAAGATAATAAAATAAAAAGAAAATCTTGATAAAAAACACCAACAATCAACAAAAAATATAAACATGACATGATGAGATCAAATGTTGTGCTAAATCAGATCTATCCAGACACTAAGCAGTGTTACAAGTACAATTAAAATGCAAGGCATACACAGTATCCGGAGAGTATCTGAAAATTTCTCCATGAAATAAAATCGATTTTCCTAAACAATGGTAGTCCCTACCACCCCCCCTTCAAAAAAAAAAACAACAAAAACATAACCTCCGACACCATGGCACTGCCAATACTTCCACAAAATCTCGGATTGGTGAGTTTGTCCATATTTCTAGTAAATCATTGCAACGAGACTTTGGGCTTATCGAAATTTGGTAAAGACAGGAGAAAAGGCAACAAAGAAGGGGGAGGGAGCAAACTTCAACTCTGGACGAGATCTTAAAAGGGAAAACGGAACAGGGACAGAGCACTATTGGCCGTTGAAGGGGTATAAATAAGAAAAAGTGACAGGGACTGGGGGAAATGTCTTGTGTTCGCAAAACAAGAGTAACATCATGATAACTGAATTGACGCCATGACACCTTGACAGTTCCGCCGAGGACATTGAAATATGAACAATTTCCTTTTGATTATCCCCAAAACATCAAAACATTTATCACATAGTTCAATATACCTTATCACACTTTAATATGATCCTGAATTTTGTTTCAATGTGACATTTTCATTACTTCCAATAGACGCCCCTTCCTTCGTTCCTTAGCGTAACCGTCATCATGCATTTGAATGAATGGAGTGACGTCACGTAAGTGACCGCGTCATGCATAAAAATTCGACAAAAAAATAGTACATAGTTTTTCACTATTGAACGAAAGTTATTGCAAGACAAAGCGTAAAAAAGGAATATAACTGAAGTAAAAAGTAATTTAGTTTGTATTCCATTGTGGAATTACCGATAAAAAAATTATTAGTATTTTTGTTCGCTCGACAAGGATTATCAGGTCCATATCAGATTCGCCCTACGGGCTCATCTGATATGGACCTAATAATCCTTGTCTCGCGAACAAAAATACTAATAATTGATATTTATCTGCGGGATCTTTAATCTGATTACAATTAAAATTCGCACAAGGAATGGATTTTTAAACTCTTCGACGTTGAAAATATCGGCTATTATTGGTTTGAGAAAACGTTACAATAATAGAAGTTTCGTTATTTTCAATCACTTAAGTCCCGATACGGCGTATATTACGTAATGGTAGGTGGAATGGCTGGTATTAATTCCTCTTCTATCTTATATAAGAATGTTAATGTAGTTCCCTTTGACGTCATGAAGTGTTGGAAGTTTGAGGACGCACGATATCGAGTAACAAATTCATGGTAACGAGATTTGTAGTCCTAACATATAAACCTTGCCGCCTTACGTTGGATACATTCAAGTTTATAAATATCGCAATTTGAGGTTCAAGGCATTTGTTGTTACTTGTGTTTGTTTAGTACTATATATTTATATACCTAAAGTGCAATATACTATTTAATTATTATAATTTGTTTTTAATATTAATGTAATATATATTATTATTAATTTATGGTATTTTACTCTTACAAATACCAATATTCCGATTTACAGATGAAAGCCTGCTTTTGATTGGATGACGTTCCTTGAATGTCAACATATATTCGGAAAACTGCCAGGTAATATAAGTTGTCATGGATATTGACAACGTCATTACATGAAAACAACATAGTGAAATTGATAACATTTTTCGCAGATTTCATTTCACCAGGGATGTTCATCGGAATATAAAGATAATTAAGGTTACAGACGGGGTATATGGCGTGACATATCCTGGATATTTATTATATTTCCTTCGGCTACGCCTCAGGAAATATAACTAAACATCCAGGGTATGTCACGCTATATACCCCGTCTGAAACCCGAATAACATATAACATAAAACTGCTAGATATATTGTATATGATGACAGGTATTCAAAAGAAAGGTCCCGTGTGCTTCAACTGTCAGGATGAACTGTCCCCTGATACATGTGACCGGATTACAACATGTTATGAACATCAGGTAATGCTTTCCTATGATGATAAAAAAAATAAATATGGGTAATACAGTTTATATCTTTTATTTATCTTCCCCTTCAATGAATGATTAAACTGCATGCTTTTTTGTTACAACTATACTATTAAGTCATTACCAGACATTCCTAAAGGATTTAGATATATTAATTCATAGCTTAAAATGAATTGAAGCAATATTTGTGCATTCATTTATCCAATCATAACTGAGTTACAGTCAAATATTCTGATATATTATGCAGTAATATTAGCAATAAAAGTCATAGTTGCAATAAGAATCATGAAAAAAATCCTGGACCAAAATTCCAAATACTTTGAAGGTATTTGTCATCAAAAGAATTGTACAGTGTACTGAACAAAAAAAGTTAAGCAACACATTTTCAACAGTTTTAAGTTTTAACAAAAATGCTTAAATGCTTATAAATTCTGATTTCCACTAAAATACCAATATTTGCTGTAATTCAACCCTAAACAATTCTTCATTTTGTCAGGTAGGGTGTACAAGATATCCAATTCAAATTATGGTCAGAAGATTAACATGAATTTTCTTCCCATAAGCGATTTTAAGTTTTTGCAAAAAGACGCAAGAACCACTTTATAATCACCGTTACATAACCAGTTCCGGAAATCAAAAATTTTTTGTTCCCTTTCGTTGCATAAAAACGAAAAATCAGGCATTTTTGCATATCCCACCTTTTTAAATGTTTTGCTTTTTGGATCGAGTTTGCATAAGATTAACACAATATTCAAAATTTATGGACAGCCGTAAGGCTAATAATTAGTCAAATTCAAATCTAGCTCAGAAGTGTAAAGTTAAATCCATGAACTGAAATTTGGTAACCTGAAAATAGACGCTTTTTATTTAGACCAATTGCTGCTTAACTTTTTTTGTTCAGAATATCATCAAGTAAAAATCTTAATACTGTAAAGGCAAAATTTTTCGTTGGGATGAAATTTCATTTCTTTTGTAGCTTAAGTTAAATACTTTATACAAGGAAAAATAATTACCATGCATTACTATTACAACGAAATAATTTTTAGGTTCAATAAACAAGATTAACATCGCCTTGAAAATAATTTCTTAAACAGTATTCACAGTTGAGAAGAAAAATGGCCAATAAAATTGAACAACATTTTGGAATAAGAAATGTACACAGTATTGCATTTTACAGCTACAAATTTTAAATTGCTGTAGTTGCAATGCAGAATAATTTACACAATTGTCTGTACAAATCAAGCTTTCATTAAAATAAACTGAACGTACTATTTGTAATGAACAAAACAACGGCAGTAGAATACCGAAGAAACAAAGCACAAGATTACACAAATCAAAGTCCAGAGACAAGGCAAAAGCAAGAACACCAAAAGACGGAAGACCAAAGACACCACATGCCCACAAAACACATGAACATTACATATACAACACAAAAAACTAAAGCACTAACAGTGTGAACTCTCAAAAAACAAATGTGACATCAGGTGCTCCGGAAGGGTAAGCATGTCCTGCCCTGTATACAGCACCCGTCACATGGTCAGTGAGGCAAATGTTTTGATAGATCTGTTTGGTATCTGATTGGTTATTGTCATTTTCTAACCCTCAGACAAAACCAATTAAAAACCTTGGTACATGTAAATTCTCAAAACCTTCAAACAGTACCAAGGTAAAATTTTGAAAAGCTTCTGTAATCTTCTTAGTATTCAAACATGGACAAGGACATATCGGAATCACAAACATCACTGACATAGACAAAACTAAAATTTAACAAGATAACACAAAAAACTAAAGCACTGACAGTGTGAACTCCCATAAAAACCGAGAGTGACATCAGGTGGTCCGGAAGGGTAAGCATGTCCTGCTCTGTTTACAGCACCCGTCACACTGTCAGTGGGTCAATTCATGGTAAAGTCAAAACCGGTAATGTCAAATCCGGGATGACGTGAATCTAGCTGAAAATGTCAGTTTTCATTTGTGACACTGACATTTCATATCTATCTATGATGTCGTGGTGACGGCCATATAATTTCTGAAGGGACGAAAGTAACAACGGCTGAACATATCCCTGACTCAGCAGTTTTTGTGACAGTGCTTTTGCTCTTTCCACAAAGTCACTATATGTACTGCACGCTCTACAGTAACGAATAAATTGTGAAATATATACTCTATATGCTGGGGATGTAGGTATATTGCTGCAGAGAAAGGGAAAGTTCACAATTGGAAAGTCAAAATCATTGCGTTTGTCATATAATCTAGATTTCAGACGTCCATGTTCGTCAATGTATAACAAAAGGTCAAGGTATGAAGCAGAATCGGGTGTATCGGTTGTCTCTTTAATTTCAAGTTCACTGGGGTAGATGCGATGTAAATATTCTTTAAATCTTGTGTTATTAAGAGAAAGTACACCCTCTATATATCTGAAGCTGAAATTAAAAGTCTGGGCTAGTTGTTTTGTTTCTGTTGTATCAGTCCTTGTAAAAACTTTGCTTCATACGGAAAAAGGAAAATGTCAGCTAAAAGTGGCGCACAATTTGTTCCCATAGGAATCCCTATTGTCTGTTGAAAAACAGGGCCTCCACATTCAACAAAAATGTAATCGATCAAAAATTCAAGCATCTTAATCACGTCATTTTCACTGTATTTCTTGTTTGACTCAGTGTGGTTCTTAACAAAATATGTTTTATCTTTTGCTATTACCAGATAGGAAAATCTGCGTTCTCCGTTTTTGGTACAGAAACATTGATGTATCAGATTGGAAATTACTGTTTTAAGTTTATTATGGGGAAGAGTTGTATAAAGGGTAGAAAAATCAAAAGTTTGAATGCTATTGCAGTATGAGAGACTGTTTGAGGAGAGCTGTTCAAGGAGATCTTTGGAATTTTTAAGAATCCACATCTGATTCACGCCGCTCGTGGAATAGGCTTTTTCGCAGTAGCTTTTTAGACCATCTCTAACCGCACTGAGTAAAGTGGTAAAATTATAAAATACCAAATTATAAATAATTACTTTCAGCAATGTTTACTGAAGATGTCCCAAAATCCATTTACCCATGCGTATCAGTGGTCTTCAGGATGTGAGACAGAACAAAAGGTAACCATATCAGACTACAACACCAAAACATTAATTTTTAACTAATGTAGGTGTCAATGTAATCAGTTTGTTTTTGTTTTTTCAGATTATATGAATCTAACACCGGTGAAAAGGCAAGATCAAGAAATCTCAGACACCCAAGGGTAAGATTTCAATATTTCTCTGACGAGGCTTGCCGAGTCAGAGAACCATTGAAATCTTACCCGAGGGTGTCTGAGATTTCTAAATCTTGCATTTTCATTGGTGTTTGATTTATTTTTCTCACTTTTGTAATCACAAACTATGTTTTTTTTTCACTACCATGCCGTTCTTGTCATCCGTCGTTCCTAAGCGACGTCAATGACGTCAGAATACGTTGCCTTGGTAAATTCTGTCTTGTACCAGGGGGTACAAGACAAGGAAATCTCACACCGCTAAAAATAGGAACTGTTCTGTCTCAAAAGTGAGAAATATTATGACCTAAATGACTTACTTTCTACTAAGAAAAGTCCAAGAAAAGAAAAAATATATAACTACTATTGTAACTTAACAAAAAACGTATTTAAAATAAATCGATAAAGGAAAAGATCTACTTTGATAAGCAAAGCACACAATGATCAAATGCTGAAATTAAATTGAAACAGCGTGATAAAGGGAAATAAAAAAAATAATTAGACATAAAACAAGAAATTCACAAATGAGCATTAAAAAGCAAACTCTTGTTTTATTTATGAAGCTATTTAATCTTGAAAGAATAAGCACCCTAATATATGGTGCGCATTTTAAATACAATCCAACAATTCGATTCTAAAAGTCATATGTTTAATGTTTTACACCTTTTACTTGTAGTGCCAAGTGTTTGTGAAATATTCTGTTTTCGGAGGATCAATACATAAGTGCTGTCATGACAATTTATGTAATATGAAAAATGGTAGGTGAATATTGATTTTTCTGTGCGATTTCACTGCGCACGTAATGGTTGTCCAGGTAATTTTAGTTATGATGCTTTTAGGATGTGGCAAGTGTTCGTTCATCTAAAGCATATGAATATTAAGTTTTACTTATACATAACATTTTATCTCCACAAAAATATGCAAAGACAAACATTTCAAGCGATTCCTCAATAGTGCATAGGTAAACATTTTTATCTTAAAACTGTTTTATAGTGTAGCAACTTACCATGATATTTACCTTAATCTAAGGGGTTAAATAATCTAAGTGAGAACCGAACCGTCAATCCAAAACGAATATTCCAAGGACAGTGACTAAATACCGAAGTAAGATCAGGTGGACCGGCATAGAAAGCATATTTTACGAAAGGAATAAATGAACATGAGACCATAATACAAATGTATACTCTCCTGCTTCTTATAAGACATCAGCCTTGTTGAACATGTCAAATCCGGCAGAAGAAACAACAATTAAGCTTTAAAGGGAAAGATATGTTGTCATCTTGGAAACAAATATCCCATAGATATCCACAAGATGCTAATGTCGAGCTTAAAACTTCTGGAGGGATGACTTCAAGTTTTGGGTAACATACCCTTGGTTAAGTAGCATATTTGTGAGCAACCTAGATCTATCAAGGAAGTCACTGTATCGAACACAACACGGCTTTATTTATTTACTGTAAGTGTGGAAATTTCGCATTGCGGTAATTTGCGCTATTTTTGCAATCAAGAAAAATTCGCCCCCGTTCTGTGATTTAGATTACATTTTTGCTGTCGAAACGTTCGTCATCTGCTATTCTATCTGTAAAATAGCATAGAACAGATATGTTACAATCCATTACTCTTGGGTGAATGAATTTGTTGACACAGTTGACACCGTATTTTTTTTTGTCTACTTCTCAACGTTAAATATTTCCCAGAGACGTCCATCATAAAATCATGAAATTCCTTATAATCATAACTTACCTTGTGCATTGTACGGTAATTGTTAAATTGTGGTTCTAGGATATATGACAAAGAAGAAATCGTCAGTAACACGTAAATATGTCCACTGTGCAACGGTCCACTTCGCAACGCTATAAGGACGTTGCATAGTGGCCAAAACCTCTTAGTATATTGGACATACCTACCACACATCTACCGCAAAGGTTATAAGAAAAAAATGTAAGAATTCTGATGCATGCTTGTTGTCAATTAATATAAAAACAAGAAGAAGAGTAGCAGGTTTTATCCTCATTTGACAGCTACATGTGAGATACTGTCCACTACGTAACGGCGTCATTCATTCCTCGAAAATGTTGCGAAGTGGACAAAATCGTTGCAAAGTGGACCGTTGCGAAGTGGACATTTTTTTACATCTTTTTCATTTTTTATAAGAAAATCTGTATAGAAATTTTATCTGCTTGATACAATACTGCAGGTACAAGGAGAGTAATTTAGATGCTTGATTGGTATTTCCTATTGCATGGTTTTTCCGTTTGAATTTGACAATTGAATATCGCATATTTTCATAATTTTCTGTCACAAACGTTAAAAGTATTCTTGTGGTGCTTTACTAGTGATTTTTTAATGCATCGTATTGTTATCTAGTACTTAATTATCTGCGGTTCCAGATACTACAAAAATATCTTTACAAAGAAACATTTTTCTAATTTTGAAAGAGGAAATTGAAACGTTGCGAAGTGGACATTTTGGTGTAACCTGCTTGCTTTGGATGTCCTTTCTACACACTTCGGTTTATGTTTAAGATTGCATATTCTTAATTTAGTGTCTACTGACATTAAGGTATCAACAGCTACTATTTAATTGCTGGGTCGAAGAAATTTATTCTTGTGTTTTTCAGTAGGCAAAAGTGGACAATTTTTTTAAAATGTCCCATATGATATGTAGTAAAAAGTGTATTAAAGAAATAACGTTGGAATTATCAAAATAACAAATGGGAATCACGGAACATTTTCTTGTAAAAAAAAAAACAAACAAGAAAATGTACTTTTCCACTTATTATTTCTGGAGAATGATCTTTCCTTAATAACATTACTATATATTTTTTGGTCATATTTTGCACTCCCGCAGCATAAATGTTGCTTATTTGTTTTTCAGTTATCATCAATCACTTATACAAATTAATTTTACACCATTTTAATGATAAATTCAAATTTCCATCACATGCGCAAGATAGATGCACAATTTTTATACTCCTGAACCACCTTAAGGCTGGAATTTAACTGCAGCTCAATTCAAACACTATTAATACAACAGCAAAAGAAAAAGGGAAATTTTGCTTAAGTCTTTTTTGCGGTTGGAATGGTTAAAATGCTTTGATTTGGGTCGTTTTAACCTGGATAAGGGATGTTGTCTTCTTGACATTTCCCCATTTCCTTTCTTTTTCATATTTATAAAACAAAGCTAACAAGTGATAACTGTGTTCGCAAGCGAAACACAAAAGTCTCCCAAAACGAACTCCAATATCTGATTTCAAGCTATTACGAGACTCCCTCTGGAAAAAAAATTTGGGCAGGGATTCTCCTTATAAGTTAGGTTATACATATTGCTGAAAACCAAATTATGAAATGCAGAAGAAAATAAGTTTTTCTCAAAACTATATAGGTTTCTGGCTTGGTTTCCATTGCAACCCAATGCACACTTATCCTTTACATCCAATTTCTTACCTTGTTTCAAAATAAAATTTGGGCAGGGGTTCCCCTTAAATAACTAAGTAATACAAATAGCTGTAATAAAAACACTACAATTAACAATTATCAACAGTAATTACGATCTTCTCAAAATTTAACGTTTTTAATATAGTTTCCATGGCAACCATACTTATTTTGAATTTCCCCATCCATTGCAATCAATTTAAAACCCCCTTCTTGAAAAAATTGGGCAGGGATTATAACCTATGTTATACATATTTCTCAAAATTTCATTTTTATTACAGAAACCCCAATTTAAAAAAAATAAAATTCTGGTTTTGTTTCCATGGCAACCAAATGCTTTTTTTGTCATTACACCCAATTTCAGACCCTTTCCCAAAAATTTGGTTGGGGTTCCCCTTATTACCAAATGAATGCACTACATATATCTCAAAATTCCTTCTTTTTTATCATAAAACCTGATTTACCAAAAAAAGTTTCTGGTGTTGTTTCTATTGCAACCAAATACTCTTTTGACCATTACCACCAATTTCAAAACTCTTTCCAAAGAAAATTTGGGCAGGGGTTCCCATTATAAGGTATGTAATGCATATTTCTCAAAATTCCTTCTTTTTTATCAGAAAACGAGATTTTTCCAAAAAAAACCAAAAGATTCTGGTTTTGTTTCGATGGCAACCAAATGCTCTTTTGTCAATTACACCCAATTTCAGACCTCCTTCCAAAAAAAAAAAATTGGCAGGGGTTCCCCTTATAACCTATGTATTAATATTTCTCAAAATCCCTTTTTTATCAGAAAACTCAATTTTTCACCAAAAAAGTTTCTGGTTATGTTACCATGGCAACCAAGTGCTCTTTTGTCCATTAAAACCAATTTCAGACCCTTTCCAAAAAAAAATTTGGGCAGGGGTTCCCCTTATAAGCTTTGTTATACATACTTCTCAAAATTCCTTCTTTTTTTATCAGAAAACAAGTTTTGTCCAAAAAAAAAAAAATAAGATTCTGGTTTTGTTTCAATGGCAACCAAATATTCTTTTGTCAATTACACCCAATTTCAGACCTTCTTCCAGAAAAATTTTGGCAGGGGTTCCCCTTATAACCTATGTAATACGTATTTCTCAAAATTCCTTTTTTATCAGAAAACTCAATTTTCACCCAAAAAAAGTTTTTGGTTTTGTTTCCTTGGCAACCAAGTGCTCTTTTGTCCATTACAACCAATTTTATTAACAATTATCAATTTTAATTTTGCATGTTCCTTATATGATTATATAGAAATTGTTTTGTAATAATTATTATGTATGGGAGCGGACTGCTTAAGTTGGAAAAACTTGTGTCCAATCCCTTTTGTTATATTAGCAAATAAAATTATTATAAACTAAACCAATTTTAGACCCTTTCCAAAAAAAAAATTGGGCAGAGGTTCCCCTTGTAAGCTATGTTATACATATTTCTCAAAATTCCTTCTTTTTTATCAGAAAACAGGATTTTTCCAAAAAAAGTAAGGTTCTTGTTTTGTTTCCATGACAACCAAATGCCACCCAATTTCAGACCTCCTTCCAAAAAGAAAATTGGGCAGGGGTTCACCTTATAAGTTATGTAATATATATTTCTCAAAATTTCTTCTTTATTATCAGAAAACTAGATTTTTCCAAAAAAAAAAAAAAAAAAAAAAAAAAAAAAGATTCTGGTTTGTTTCCATTGACACCAAATGCTCAAACACTCGATTTCAGACCTCCTTAAAAAAATGACAAGGGTTCCCCTTATAACATATATAATATGTACTGCTGTAATCAAAATATAATCATTAGCATAAACTACTTTTTTCTCAAAATTTTCATTTTTTTGTTTGGTTTCCATGACAACTGAAGTTATTTTGAAATTTCTAATGCTGTAGAACCCTTTCTTACATTAAAACACTCTTCCGATGAAGTTTCATGGAGCTAGATTTAAAAGTTTCTGACATACAGTGAGAAATATGTTGAAAAATATCCAAATTTTCATTTTCCCATAGGGTTAACATTTGCGACCCCACCCCTTTTTCAACGTACCTTTAATGAACCCCCTTTGGAAAAATTTTTGTGTCTTTCACAACTAGATATATGGGGTTAACTTCCCACAAAGTTTGAAAGTTCTAGGTCTGATGGTCTCTGAGATCGGCTTCGGACAACTTTATCCGGACGAGAAGAAAGAAAGAAGAATAAAAAGAACAAACGCAACAAAAACAATAAGTATCCCAACTTCGTTTGGGAGACTTAATAATAATAAGAAACGCAACAAAAACAATAAGTCTCCCAACTTCGTTTGGGAAATTTAATACACATTTCTCAAAATTCACCTTCTTATCAGAAAACTCAATTTTTCAACAAAAAAATATATTTCTGGTTTTGTTTCCATGGCAACAAAGTGCTCTTTTGTCCATTCCACCAAATTTCAGACCCTTTCAAGAAAAAAAAATTGGGAAGGGGTTCCCCTTATAAGCTATGCAATATATATTTCTCAAAATTCCTTATTTTTTTTCAGAAAACCTGATTATCAAAAAAAAAAAAAAAAGCTTTTGGTGTTGTTTCCATGGCAACCAAATGCTGTTTTGTGTATTACATCCAATTTCAGATCTCTTTCGAAAGAAAATTTTGGCAGGGTTCCCCTTATAACCTATGTAATACATATTTCTCAAAATTCCTTTTTTTATCAGAAGACTCAATTTTTGAACAAAAAAAATGTTTCTGGTTTTGTTTCCATAGCAACCAAGTGCTCTTTTGTCCATTGAAACCAATTTCAGACCCTTTCAAAAAAACATTGGGCAGGAATTCCCCTTATAATCTAAGTAAAACATATTGCTGTTATCAAAATACTATCATCAACAAAAACTACCATTTTCCCAAAATTTCCATTTTTTGGTATGGTTTCCATGGCATGGGTAGTTATTTTGAAATTTCCAATGCTGTGGAATCCTTTCTTACATGACCCTCATCTTTCCCGTAAAGTTTCATGGAGCTAGTATTTATAGTTTTTGAGAAACAGTGAAAAATATGAGGAAAATCATTCAAAATTTCATTTTCCCATAGGGTTACTATAGGATGACCCCACCCCTTTTTGATACCCCAAAACTACCCTTAATGGACCCCCTTTCGAAAAATTTTTGATTATTGTACATCTAAATACATAGGGCTAATATGATACCAAGTTTGAAACCTCTAGGTCCAATGGTCTCTGAGATCTGCTTCGGACAACTTTATCCGGACGAGAATAAAGAAAGATGGAAGAATAACTAGATTTGCAATTGCAAGCAATCGCTGATGTCGCCCCAGACGTCCAAGTCGATGATTGCATCTTGTTTGTAGTGTCAAAATCTACCTATAAATCAATTTTCGTTGAAATCGTACAATGTTGAAATTTGGACGTGATTTGGCGGCCATCTTAAATATTGCGGGCATTTTGAAAATATTTTCGCATGAATTCCTTCCTATCATCTGGTTAAACATTTATACAAAATATGAGCAAATTCTGCCATTCAGTTCCTGATTTATTGAATCATCAATATATACAAACGTAAAATGGCGGCCATCTTGAAAATGACAGCCATTTTTGGAAAATTTTTGTTAGTGCATGCACATCTTCTAATGGTGGTTCAACTTTGTGCCAAGTATGAATGAATTCTGTCCAGGCATCTTTGAGAAAATAGCCGGGCAAAAATCATTGGAAGAAAATAAAAGAGAAAAGCAATAACAATACTAGATTTGCAATTGCAAGCAATAGCTAATGTCGCCCCTGGCAGCCAATTCGATGCTTCCATCTTGTTTGCGGCGTCAAAATCAACCTAGAAATCAATTTTCGTTGAAATCTGACAAAGTTGAAATTTTGACGTATTTTGGCAGCCATGTTGGAAATGTCAGCCATTTTGAATTTTTTTTTGCTGCATGTCCATCTTCTTATGGTGATTCAACTTTCTGCCAAATATGAATGGTATCGGCCATGGCATGTTTGAGATTTTATCATTTTCATTGAAATCCGACAAATTTTAAACGTTGACGTAACTTAGCAGCCATCTTGGAAATAACAGCCATTTTGAAAAAAAAAATGTTGGTGCATGCACATCTCCTTAAGGTGATTCAACTTTGAGTCAGATATGAAAAGGTTCTGTTGAAGCATCTCTGATAACTCGCATAGACAAAAATAGGTGGAAGAAAGAATAATAAAAATAATAATAACAAATGATAGCGTGTTCGCAAGCGAAACACAAAAGTCTCCCAAACGAACTCCCATATCGGATTCCCTGGCATTATAAAACCCCCTTTTAAAAAATGAACAGGGGTTCCCTTTATAATTTACTTTATACATATAGTCGATTTCAAAACATAACGCACAGAAGAAAACACGTTTTTCCCAAAATTATCGCTTTCTGGTTTGGTTTCCATGGCAACCAAATGCTTCATTATCCATTTCAAGCTATTTTATACCTTGTTTCAAAAAAAATTTGGGCAGGGCCCCCCCTTATAACCTAAATAACACATAAAGCTGAAATGAAAATAGTGTTATCAATAATAAATACTTTTTCTCAAAATTTCATTTTTTAATGGTTTCCATGGCAACGGTACTAATTTTGAAATTTCCAATCCTAGGGAACTCTTTCTTACATGACACACATCTTTCCTGTGAAGTTTCAGAAAGTTACATTTCATAATTTTTAAGATACAGTGAAAAAATGGTGAAAATGTAGTCATTTCCCATAAGTTTTTATAGTAAACCCCACCCCTTTTGCACCCCCGAATATACCTTAAATGGACCCCCTTTGAACATCTAGATACATGGGGCTAATGTCCTACAAAGTTTGAGCGCTCTAGCTTTAATGGTCTCCGAGATCTGCTTTGGACAAGTTCATCAGGACGAGAAGAAAGAAAGATGGAATAATAATAATAATGACTAGATTTGCAATTGCAAGCAATAGCTGATGTCGCCCCTGGCAGCCAATTCGATGATTCCATCTTATTCGCAGCGTCAAAATCTATCTAGAAATCAATTTTCGTTGAATTCTGACAACGTTGAAATTTTTACGTATTTTGGCGGCCATCTTGTAAATGGCGGCCATTTTGAAAATTTTTTTCGTAGCCTGCACTCGGTGTTATGATGATCTAACTACATGCCAAGTTTCATTTGATTACATCAAGCCGTTCTCTCAAAATAGTCCGGACAAGAATGTGTGGAAGAACAATAATAACAAAGAATAAGAAAAAGAAGAATCAGAACAATAACAATATGTCGCCCCGACATTCGTCTGGGGCGACATAATAACAAAGAATAAAAAAAAGAAACAATACAATAACAATATGTGGCCCCGACTACGTCCAATTCGGAGCACTTTTAATATTCCCTTCTTTTTTCCATTTCCATGGCAACGGTGGCCATTTTGAAAATTGTTTGTCAAAAAAGGTGTTCTACTATTTGTATACATCCTTCCTGTGAAGTTTCGTTCAATCTGGAGCACTTTAAATTTTCCCGCCTTTTTTCCGTTTCCATGGCAACGGCGGCCATTTTGAAATTTTTTGGCCCAAAAATGTGTTCATCCGTCCTTTGAAGTTTCGTTTAATTTGGAGCACTTTCAATTTTCCCGCCTTTTTTCCGTTTCCATGGCAACGGCGGCCATTTTGAAATTTTTTTGGCCCAAAAATGTGTTCGTCTATTAGTATACATCCTTCCTTTGAAGTTTCGTCCCATTTGGAGCACTTTTAATTTTCCCGCCTTTTTTCCGTTTCCATTTCAACGGCGGCCATTTTGAAAATTTCAAGACCCAAGTGCATCCCGTGGCATGGGTATCTATCATCCTGTGAAATTTAATAAATATTGGACCAATACTCTCCGAGAAAACTTCCGGACAAGTTCAATGGCGAAGAAGAGGGAAGAATAATAATAACGAGTGATGATATGTTTGCATGCAAACACAAGTCACCCAAACCAGATTCCATGCTCAATTGCTCTCTGAAAAAATGCTGTGTTGTATATTTACCACCAATGATTGTAATAATTTGTTCTGAAATATATTTTTTTTATTCCTCGTGTAAGAATTAGTTTCTGAAGCTCATTATGTTTTCGTCTATCAGTGTTAGTAGTACTTTGATTCATAGGTTTACACTTCATAAGTATATGTACTGGATTGCATCAGAAAGGAAGTTGCGTCATAATGGTTTCATTATTGATTCATTGATGAAAGCAACATTTATAGCTTAATATGTACATTTAATGATACTTTAACGTGAAATAAAGCTTTAAGGCTGTGACATTGACCTTTGACCTTGACCTCATTTTGAAGTTCCAGACTTCCTGAACATTATGTACGTTGAATGTCTTTTAGTATCTCCAATGGTATATGACCTATAAGCAAAAAACACACAATTCGGACATCAAAATCGGTTCTCGGTCCATAAACCGTAAACGGTTGGTCCGATAATTTTTGACCCTATGTAACAAATGTAGATCTTAACAAGACACAAATTTTTGCCATTACATGTCATCAGCTATCTATTACGGTTTATGAGTTATTACAAAAACAAGGTCTGGGGTCAAAGTTCAAAGTGACCAATGACCTTTGACCTTGGCATTTTTAATCGCATATCACCTAAATTGAATGGAAAAGGTTTCAGGTTTCTATTTCTTACCGTTTTCGAGAAAAAAACATGCTAAAAGAGGTGACGAAACTTTAAAGGGGCATAACTCTTGAACAGTGCACCATAGAATTTCGGTCTAAATGTAACAAAGGTCCGTCATGACCTAATAAACATTTTTGCCATAACAATTAATCAGCTATCATTTACAGTTTTCGAGATGTTCCAATCACAAGATTTGAGGTCAAAGTTCAAAGTGACCAATGACCGTGGTCATTTTGGAAATTCAAAGACATTCTTGCACATCTTAGGTTGGTTGTCCACATTGGTGTCATGTTTCATTTAGTTTGGAATACCAATCTCTGAGATAATGTTTGGACAAAGTTTGAAAAAACCATTGAGGAATAATAATAATAACGAGTGATGGTATGTTTGCATGTAAACACAAGTCACCCAAACCAGATTCCATATTCAATTGCTCTTTGAAAAGATGCTGTGTTGTATATTTACCACCAATGATTGTAATAATTTGTTCTGGAATATCTTTTTTAATTCCTCGTGTAAGAATTAGTTTCTTACGCTCATTATGTTTTCGTCTATCAGTGCTACTAGTGCTTAGATTCCCAAGTCTAATTTAATCTGGATTGCATCAGAAAGTTGCGTCATAATGTTTTCATTATTGATTCATCGTGAAATCAACATTCCAAGCTTAATATGTGTATTTATTGATACTTTAACATGAAATAAAGTATGGGGTGTGACCTTGACCTTTGACCTTAACCTTATTTTGAAGGTCCCGTCTTCCTGAACATTTTGTATGTTCAATGTCTTTTTGTATCTTCAATAGTATTTGAGCTGTAAGCAAAAAACCGAAATTCGGATATAAAAAATCGGCTTTTGGTCCATAGGCCCGAAACGGTTGGTCCAATAATTTAGACTCAATGTAACAAATGTAGATCTCAACAAGTCACACATTTTATCCGTTACATTTGATCAGTTATCTATTATTGTTTCTGAGATAATCAAATAAAAATGTCTGAGGTCAAAGTTCAAAGTGACCAATGACCTTTCACCTTGGCATTTTTAAATGTAACACATATCACCTAAGTTGAATGGAAAAGGTTCCAGGTTTCTATCTCTTACCGTTTCCGAGAAAAAACATGTTTTAAGATATGACGAAATTTTTAAAGGGCATAACTCATGACCGGTTCAACATAGAGTTTCGGTTCAAATGTAACAAAGGTCCGTCAGGACCTAATACACATTTTTGTCTTACCTATTATCAGCTATCTGTTACACTTTTGGAGATAATCCAATCACAAGGTTTGAGGTCAAAGTTCTGTTGTTTCCATGGCAACCGGTGCCTTTTTGAAGTCTTGGACATCGGAAAGCTTTCCCCCATGTCCTAAGCAACCTTTCTGTAAACTTTCATCCAATTCTGAGCACTTTGATTTTCCCGCCTTTTTGCCATTTCCATAGCAACCGGTGCCACATTGTTGTCTTGAACATGGGAAACCTTTCCCCCATGTCCCATGCAAACTTTCTGTAAATTTTCATTCAATTCTGAGCACTTTAATTTTTTCGCCTTTTTTGCCGTTTCCATGGCAACCGGTGCCATTTTGAAAATTTTTGGTGGTGCATGCACATCTTCTTATAGTGGTTCAACTTTGCGCCAAATATGATTGAATTCTGTGAAAGCATTTTTAAGAAAATTTCAATTTTCATTGAAATTAGACAAATTTCGAATTTTTCGTTTTTCGGTCGCCATCTTGGAAATGGCCGCCACTTTGAAAAAAAATTTTCTTGCATGCACCCCTCCAGCTAGTGTTCCAACTTTGTACCAAATATGAGTGATTTCTGTCCAGGCATCATTGAGATATAAGCCGGACAAAAAGAGGTGGAAGAAAGAAAGAAAGCGTAATAATAAAAATTTATAACTGTATCAGGATGTTGATACAAAAGTCTCCCAAACGAACTCCCAAATCAGAAATCCGGGCTACAAATCACTTCCACACATCGTTGGCAACCTGTCTGTAGAGTTCCATTCAATTCTGAGAACTTTCAATTTTCCCGCCTTTTTTTCTGTTTCCATGGCAACGGATATAACTTTGAAGTCTTGGACACCGGAAACCTTTTCCCCATGTTCTTAGCAACCTTCCTGTAAATTTTCATCCAATTCTGAGCACTTTGATTTTCCCGCCTTTTTTCTGTTTCCATGGCAACGGATATAATTTTGAAGTCTTGGACACCGGAAACCTTTTCCCCTTGTTCTTAGCAACCTTCCTGTAAATTTTCATCCAATTCTGAGCACTTTGATTTTCCCGCCTTTTTTTTGTCGTTTCCATGACAACCTTTTTTGCCATTTTCATGGGAACCGGTGCCGTTTTGAAAATTCCAAGACCTGTTTGCATCTTTCGGGATAAGGATCCATCTTCATGTGAAGTTTGGTGAAGATCCGTCCATTAGTTGCCGAGAAAATGGTCGGACAAATTTCGAGGCGGCGGAAGAAGAAGAACAAGAATAATAAAAATAAGAATTGAGTAAAAACAATAAGTCTCACCAAACTTCGTTTGGGAGACTTAATAATAACAAAGAAACGGACCAATAACAATATGTCGTCCCGACTACGTCAGGGGCGACATAATAACAAGTGATAACTGTGTTCGCAAGCGAAACACAAAAGTCTCCCAAACGAACACCCATATCGAATTTCAAGGCATTACGAGACTCCCTGAAGAAAAAAAAATTTGGGCAGGAGTTCCCCTTATAACGTACGAACTACATATTT
>MJUU01045606.1:30629-89002 GCA_002080025.1 Modiolus philippinarum
CCATGGCAACCAAATGCTTTTATATCCATTAAACCAAATATCAGACCTCTTTCCAAAGAAAATTTGGGCAGGGGTTCCCCTTATAACCTATGTAATACAGATTTCTCAAAATTTTCTTTTTTATCAGAAACCTGATTCTTCAAAAAAATAAATTTCTTGTTTTGTTTCCATGGCAACCAAATGCTTTTATATCCATTAAACCAAATATCAGACCTCTTTCCAAAGAAAATTTGGGCAGGGGTTCCCCTTATAACCTATGTAATACAGATTTTTCAAAATTCCTTTTTTTTTCATCAGAAAACTCAATTTTTCAAGAAAAAATATGACAACCAATTGCTTTTTCTCCATTACACCAAATTTCAGACCCTTTCCAAAAAAATTTGGACAGGGGTTTCCCTTATAAGCAATGTAATACATATTTCTCAAAATTCCCTCTTTTTTATCAGAAAACCTGATTTTTGAAAAAAAAGTAGGTTTCTGGTTTTGTTTGCATGGCAAACAAATGCTCTTTTGTCCATTACACCCAATTTAGACCCTTTCCAAAAAAAAAATTTGGGCAGGGGTTCCCCTTATAACCTATGTAATACATATTTCTCAAAATTCCTTTTTTTATCAGAAAACTCAATTTTTCAAGAAAAAAAAAATATGTTTCTAGTTTTGTTTCCATGGCAACCAAGTGCTCTTTTGTCCATTACACCCAATATCAGACCCTTTGCAAAAAAAATTGGGCAGGGGTTCCCCTTATAAGCTATGTAATATATATTTCTCAAAATTCCTAATTTTTTATCAGAAAACCTGATTTTCCAAAAAAACAATAAGCTTTTGGTTTTGTTTCCATGGCAACCAAATGCTCTTTTGTCCATTACACCCAATTTCAGACCCTTTGCAAAAAAAATTGGGCAGGGGTTCCCCTTATAAGCTTTGTAATACATATTTCTCAAAATTCCTAATTTTTATCAGTAAACCTGATTTTCCAAAAAAAAAAAAATAATAAGCTTTTGGTTTTTGTCTCCATGGCAACCAAATGCTCTTTTGTCCATTACACCTAATTTTAGACCCTTTGCAAAAATAATTTGGGCAGGGGTTTCCCTTATAAGCTATATAATATATATTTCTCAAAATTCCTAATTTCTTATCAGTAAACCTGATTTCCCCCCCCCCAAAAAAAATAAGCATTTGGTTTTGTTTCCATGGCAACCAAATGCTCTTTTGTCCATTACACCCAATTTTAGACCCTTTTCAAAAAAAAAATTGGGCAGGGGTTCCCCTTATAAGCTAAGTAATACATATTTCTCAAAATTCCTTCTCTATGAACAGAAAACATGATTTTTCAAAAAAAAAAGTTTTGGTTTTGTTTCCATGGTAACCAAATGCTCTTTTGTCCATTAAACCCATTTTCAGATCTCCTGCCAAAAAAATTGGACATGGGTTCCCCTTATAACATATATAATATGTATTGCTGTAATAAAAATATAATCATAATTATAGCATAAACTACTACATGTATTTTCTCAAAATTTCCATTTTTTTTTGCTTTGTTTCCATGACAACCAAAGTTATTTTGAAATTTCCAATGCTGTAGAACCCTTTCTTAAATTACAAACATCTTTCCTATGAAGTCTAGGAGCTAGTTTTTGAGATACAGTGAGAAATATGGTGAAAAATATCCAAAATTTCATTTTCCCATAGGGTTAACATTGGCGACCCCACCCCTTTTTGAACCCCCAAATGTACCCTTAATGAACCCCTTTGTGAAAATTTTTTGTCTCTTGCACAACTAGATATATGGGGCTAACTTCCCACAAAGTTTCAAAGTTCTAGGTCTGATGGTCTCTGAGATCCGCTTTGGACAACTTCATTCGGACGAGAATAAAGCAACAAAAAACAATAAGTCTCCCAACTTCGTTTGGGAGGCTTAATAAGAATTGAGTAAAAACAATAAGCCTCACCAAACTTCGTTTGGGAGACTTAATAATAAGAAACAGAGTAAACACAATAAGTCACCAAACTTCGTTTGGGTGACTTAATAAGAAACAGAGTAAAAACAATAAGTCACCAAACTTCGTTTGGGTGACTTAATAATAATAAGAAACGGTAGTAAAACAATAAGTCTCCCAAAACTCCGTTTGGGAGACGTAATAAGAAACACAACAAAAACAATAAGTCTCCCTTAGTTTGGGAGACTTCATAACAAAGAAACGGACCAATAACAATATGTCGTCCCGACTACGTCTTGGGCGACATAATAATAATAAGAAACGCAACAAAAACAATAAGTCTCCCAACTTCGTTTGGGAGACTTAATAATAAATGTATTTGTTGATCAATGTCTCCATTTACATTAATTCTGAAGTTTCTCCTGGCCTAGATCACATTGTTCCTACATCTGTTATTGCCAGTACTACAGCAGTTCCTATACCCGTAACTATCACTCCATCAGTATTACCAGCATTACCAAAGGAATGTTCTGAACTGAGTATAAAGACAAGTGGAGTATATTATATCTTTCCTAATAAATCACCTGTTGCAGTATACTGTTATGTTGATTCAAAAGGTTTTGCATGGACGGTAAGTGAAAATATTCAATTAGTTTTTGCATAGACGGTGAGTGAAAATATTCAATTATAGAGATTCATGGTAGTCGACCTAGGTTCCCAATTAAATATAATGCTTATTGTTACGAAAAAATAACTTTTATTTACCTGATAATTTTAGTTTTGTCCTTGGCTATATATTTGATATAACTGATTATTCGTATTTCGTTTGGTTTTATGCATTATAAGAATTTTTTAAATCGTGGATTTCCTATGTTTGAGTTCTAGTGCTGCTGATGAGGATTAATTTCCGAAATGGCCATACAGCTCATCAAAATTAATTGCAGATTAAGTTAATATTTGTGTTATGGTCTCATGTTCATTTACTCCATATCCTTTCGTAAAATATTTGATACAGTAGTTTGTCATTTAATGCATTGTTCAGTTGGTAGAACAATGCCACGTGTTTGAGATGAATGATCTTTTTTTTTCTAGAATATAATGCACTTGTACATATTAATTATTAGTAATTTTGTTCACGAGACAAGGATTATCAGGTCCACATCAAATAAGTCCGTAGAGCGAATCTGATTTGGACCTGGTAATCCTTGTCGAGCGAACAAAATCCACAATGAAAAAATAAATTACTTTTTTGTTAAGTTATTATTCCTTTTTTGCGTCTTGTATTGCAATAATTTTCATTAAATAGTGAAAAACTGTGCACTATTTTATGCATGACGCGGTCTTTATACTTGGCGTTACTCCATTCAATCAAATGCCTATTTTCTGCATGACGCGGTCTTTATACTTGGCGTTACTCCATTCAATCAAATGCATGATGACGGTTACGCTAAAGGAACGAAGGAAGGGACTTCTATGTCACATTGAAACAAATTTAGGGATCATGTTATAGTGTGATAAGGTAGGTTGAAACTATCTGATAAACGTCTTGATATTTTGGGAATAATCAAAAGGCAATTGCGCATATTTCAATGTCCTCAATGGAACTGTCAGGGTTAATGGCGTCAATTCAGTTGTCATAATGTTACTCTTGTTTTGAGAACACAAGGGAGTTTTCACTACTCCCTGTCACTTTTTCCTATTAATACCCCATCAACCGTCAATACTGCTCTGTCCCTGTGTCCTATTTCCCTTTTTAGTAGAGATCAAAGGAAACTCTCCCAAATTATCGATAAATGAGATTATATCGCATGTGTACACTTTCTGTATGACTAATATCTAAATTTATGTGAATTCTAAATTCTAAGGTTCATAGTTTTGTCCTTGGCTATATATTTGATATTATTGATTATTCGGATTTTGTTTGTTTTTATGCATTATAAGCATTTTTTATGTTTGTGTTCTATTGCTGCTGATAAGGAATTAATTTCCGAAATGGCCATACAGCTCATCAAAATTAATTGCAGTTGGAATTAAAATATGTGTTATGGTCTCATGTTCATTTACTCCGTATGCTTACGTAAAGTATTTGATATGACACAGTACAGTAATGGAAAAAGAAACAGTGCACTAGTACGAAATGTAATAGAATTTTAATTCTAAAAACTAAAAATTCAATCAAAACATATGATATACAATTTCAAGACATCATCATTTCACAGAAATGACCCCAACAATTTTGCCTCTAAAAAGGAGTTGACAAACACTAATGCTGACCTTTTTCTACACTCCTGATAATCAGTCAAGGGTTTCTTAGGTGCCTAGGGTAGTTCGAGCCTAATAAAAATATCAAACATATTTTATTTTAAGATATTTTGTAGGTCTAAGTCCATTGTTTCAAAAAATAAAATAAAAATTTTATGTCACAAATATCATCTTTTCCTGTTATCAGGCTTTGAAAATCAGGTCGAATTCATTTTTTTTCAGCGATATTAACAAAGAATATAGAGGAAACTGTGAGAACATGCTTATTGTTTAGCTTTCATATGAAATAAATATCAGATAGATTTTTTTTCACTTTTTAATATTTCAGGGGTATATACTTCCAGCTATATGTTGAGCTTAAAAATCTATATGTCACCGTTTGATTAAGAAAAATATTTTATATAATTTACGAAATAGACATATTTACGGGAAAAGGGAGCTAATTCGCGGGAAAGTGTATGTCAATCTATTGTGACGTCACAATGAAAAGGCTACATAAGGAATATTCAGGCTGGAAAATCAAGTCAATTCCGCATCCGACTTGTGTTTCACAAATGCGCTAATTTAATGCGCCGTGTATTAGTGTCGATCTACCTTAAGGCCAAAGAAATACGATTTTACTGAACAAAATATCTAAGAATTTTCCATTGATTTTAGAGGCAAAAAGTGCCTGCTGACGAACATTCTTTGATAGGCGATTTGATACTATAAAACACTTGTTCACTGGCTATTTGAACAAATGAAAGTCCATGGTTTCCCCCGGGAACGCATTTTCCCTTCCTGTTGCGTCAGGGAAGTTGTGCATAGCACAAAGAATATACGATGAAATATAGTATATCATTTCGGATCAAGTGGATAAAGATATTTCTCCGATTAGAGATAGTTTAATTTATTTGTGATTTTCAACATACGCTTTAGCGAGCATCTTAAAATCAGATATTTAACTATCGAGAATGGAGAAATATCGTTATCCACTAGGAAACAGAAGTTTATATTGTTTCTCCAATACCTTTTACTGTGTTTCAGGTGCAGATTCAATGATTGGGCACAGTTCTCAACATTGGTCGTGTTATCTGATCTGAAAGCTTAGTAACGATGACGTCACAATAGACTCTATGAATGAAATGAAAGGTTCCGGGAAACATCACGCAGACATTTAACTACCGCATTGATTAAAAATAATACGCTCTTTTAACCACTTGGGTTAACACGCTCAGAATTGGATAAATAAAAATATTTTATTTCATATTTCAAATACACAACGGAAAATTGAAAACAAGTCTACCTCTTAATAAAACATTGATGTGTTCAAACAAATCTTACAACGACTTTGATAGGAATTATTGTAAAATTGTTTAATATGGCTTTTTATTCCTACTTATACGAAATATTGCAATCCTTTTACAATAAATACTGCTATACATATCAATTGAAGTATCAAGTTTCATGTTTTCCCATTAGTTGTAACATAGTTGATTCATATTCCCAATTAATAACGAAGTTAAAGGCTAAAATGTCCCCTCATTATACCATGCTAGTGATGACAAATTCATATCATCCACATAGTAATGGTCAACGAGGTTCTGCGCTTGTCATCTGGTATCTTCAAAGTATGTAAAATCGAGGCCTTAATCCATATTAAAATAACTTGACTATCAATATCAAATTGCATATCTTAAAGAGTTTATATCCGTTCCCAATAATAATGCAGTTAAAATCTTATGTCCCCTATCAAACTATGCTAGTCATGACCATTGCATACCATTCTAATGTGATAGTTACGGTCAATGCAGTTCTGTGCGTGTCATCTGATATTTTCAAAGTAAATAGAATCGACGTCTTCATCAATGAAGAGCCAAAACAAAAAACAAAAACAAACAAACAAACAAACAAGCAAACAAAAAACATCAAAACTGAAAGTTTTTGTAACAACCACAATCTTTGCTTCACACCTATTTAGTCCCCAGACCGAAGATTTTGAAAAATGTTTCGCTGTACTCAAAGGTATAACAGCAATATTTTTAGGTATTCGCAGACAAAAATTCTTATTTTTCAACATCCCATCAGGTGATTTAACGATTTCCCGTGCAGGAAGATTCTATTGGCTGGGGGAGTAATGACGTCATTTTTTTCACATTATTTTCTAAGTCTTAAATAATTTGTCATTAAAGTCATCATAAAATGATTTAAACATTTGAAATGTAATCACATTTGATAATTTGATAAGCCAAAATTTGAGTTTCGTCATAAATTATCGATATAAATCGATTTTTTGTCTCCAAAAGTGTTGTTCTAAGATTTTGAGGCATTGAAATATTTAGTAATGGAGAATATCTATATAATTACTCTATTATGATGATTTTCATTTTGATTCCTCATATTTCCGTTGAAATTTATGTATATTATACAAAAAAAAGTCTCATCATAGCATCGAATAGTCTACTCCAGGTTCATTGAGAATTAATAATTGATCTAAATAATGATTAACCCATCTTCTATTATCATATTAAGAGGCCTTTCTATCGAAAAAGAATAGCTTTTCGTCCTTGTGTCTTTTGTCCGTATGTGATTCAGGGGAGTATGTTTGTTTGTTTTTCGTCACATTATTTCGTTAAACATCTTAAATATGATCTTATTCAAACATTAAACAGTTTTATATCGGTCTAAGATCTAAAAGTTACTGCTGTGAATAATATTTTAATATCTATTTACAAAAAAGAGTATTTTTTTGACTTACCAGGGCAAATTAGTTGAAGCTGCTTCTGTGAAAATCAGAATGGGGTCTATCAGCTACAATTTTGTAGTCTTCGAAACATTGCTTAGTAAGCCCTACATAGAATAAGCAACCACTTCAGATCGTATGGGAGTTGAATGACCCGGCATGATGTAGGATTTAATGTTTTGGAACTTTGTCGTATCTCATACAATAAAATGTAGATCGAAATATATTTTGTTTTGCATTATTTTATTGATTGGTAATATCTTTGATTTGTTATTTCCCAATGACAACGCAGTATGCAGTTTTAGCCGAAATAGCTCTCATTTTGCTAGGCTCTGTTTATTGAGTCGAAGCAATTCATTTTCTACCTTTTTTCCATTGGTAAGTTGTAATTGCCAATTTTGTCCTGTTTTCTTTTGATCAGGTTTTTTTGTTTCTGTGATATATAACCAAAACAAAACTGTTCGAAGTATTTGATTCCGCAGACAGATTAGAGGTTAAATGCAAACTCTTGCAACCTTCGACAAAGAAGCGACATGTTGTATCAAAATGTGGATTCTGTTGCATCGAGGGATCTGCCCGTCGAGGAAGTACAATCGTGGGTACAAACTATTGCATTTCTACTGTACTACGATTATCTAATGACAGAATCGACAGCGATCAAGATGATTCATTCCACTTGAAACTGAGAAAAATCATTGAAAAACAAAATTTACCTGATGCAGAACTTCAATGTCACAGTGTATGCTATTACATTTTTACCAAGCAATTGAAAAAAGTCAAATCAAAATGTACGAGTGATATATCGTCAACGGTCTCGCTTGGACAAAAGCCAAATATACCTGATGGTCCTTATACTCGATCTTCTGCTGCAAACTTTGTGTTTATTCAGTACCATCTCCGGCATTGTGGCTATAAACAGAGACCCTATAAGTAATGCTATAAACCCGTTGTTTTATAAAAAGTTTGCGCAAGTGCTAAAAATTGCGGCGATTTGGTTGCTGTTGGTGCTCAGTACGACTGCAATGTACCACTGTATCCGGGAGAAGCATTAAATCGAAATCTTGTGACAAATATTTCCAGACTCGATCCACACCAAGAAGCATTTTACAAATTATATTCTAAAATTGATGAACTATTATTCCACGAAGGTGCAGTGTTTGAACTTCTAAAGCTCCTTGATAAATATAAACAATATTTGAATATTTTCATTAGGATGGTGTCGATAGTCTAGATTATCGATCCATCTCATCGACTAAAAGGAAATCTAAAAAGACATTATTGCGATAGTCATATTCAAGGCACAGACTAGAAGTAGCCAGAGCCTCATACTCATGGCAAATACAACAATTGAAGCGTTTATTTCCACTGTCGTATTCCAAGCACAGGGCTTCCAACCAAATAAATGTGAGCTTTATCGAACAACGTCAAAATCTGTGTTCTTTTTAAGGCCACGGCTATTCTAAGGACTGATATCAAAAGTACTCCTAACGTCCTTGTGGTCAAGCAGTGATATAGTAACGAGGCGGATACATGAATGAAATTTCATGCCTCAGCTGCTGCATTATCTGGATTTCAACGGATTTAACGCGAAGTTACCAGCCCATATCATTGCGGGTACGCTTGAACTTAACCTGTGTGAAGCTTGCTTGCCTTCCATGCTATTACTGGTTGCGATTCAACAAGTTGCCTTGTAAAACAAGGAAAGGTCAGACTTTTGGAACTGTTTAAATCAAATCTATCGACATTTTGTTCCTTGCCGAGCTGTCTATACTTCCCTTACATGAGATCACAGATAATTTGAAATAGTATGTCCAGCGTATTTACAACGGATCTCGAACGAGTGCAATTTTAAACCAAATTCTGTATAAACTATTGGCAAAAAGGGGTCAAAGAATGAGCTTCTATCCCAAACCCACTCTTTATTTTGCAGCACTTAAAACGAGAAGAATACCAAACGTTAATCTGGCTATCTTCGTTGCAGCCAAATCCTGCAATACCAAATCCAGATGGTTGAGAGGGGAGAAAAAATATACCGGTAGGAAAGGCCACCAGGAGAGAAAAATCAACAGCACAGAAGATATCATTTGTGAAGCTAGGCCATAAGATTGAGGATTGAGGAGGAAGTGATGATGGATTACCATACTTATGACGATTGACCCAATGCCTAAACAAATCACAGAAATGGTCAAGTGTGGTTTCAAATCCTCAAATTGTGCATTTCGGTGTTGTGTGAAGCAACTGAATTACGTTGTACTGAAGCTTGTTTGTGTGAAGGTGTCGAGAATTGTCACAACATTTACGAGAACAATGTTGTCGGTGGTAACAATTTTTCTTTTGATGAAGAATCAGACAATGAAAATGATCTAAACTAGCATAGTTAATGTTTCATAGTGACGGGTTGATATATTTGTAAATATTGATTTATTGCGATCCTATGGTTATTTTGTACAAATGTACATAGTTTTCCGTAATTTTGTAAATACTATGTATGTTATCAATATTTTTATTGGGTTGTGTAATATAACGCATGCAGACTATATCTCTATTTTACAAATATTTATATATAATTTATTATCTCCCTTGTGGACTGTCACCATGGTGCGGGAGCTTGAGGTTCCCTTTTACCATATACACTGATTCGGATTGAATCTAACATTCAAGTAAATATACTCATGCCACTGAGGTCACACATTAGAGGACAGGCCTTTTTTACCATGTACATAGTTCTCTTCGTTTTTGTAACTTGTGTTTGATTTTACGTATTTAAATCAGGTATTTGGCTTTGGTTTAGTTTGTTTAATGTTTGCTTTGTATAATTTGGCAATTCAGTCGCTTGTATTAACTTAAATTGCATTAAAAAGTTAAAAACAACACCAGTTTTTGGTATTTTTGCTTTGAATGAGCTTAAAACGCGTCACGAGCTCACTTCCGGTTGTCATACATACAAAAATACGGTACTTGTGTCCTACAGGTGAATCCCTTTCTTAAACGTATAATACGTTATAAGAACATGATTTTTGTTTCTTTTTAAATTATATAGAGTTTTCAACTGTGAGGTAAATTTTCTGAAATCATGGGCGCCAATTTAAAAATGGCGCTTTCGACAATTTTGCACGGGAAATCGGAAAATCACCTGATGGTTTCGTATACTAGAAATGTAGGAACATCTGTTGCAACAAAAAAATTGCTGTTATACCGATGAGTACAGCGAACTCATTTTCCAGGGCATATATGCTGTTCGGTCCGGGGACTAGTTTGCTTGTAAAGGATATAATTCAAGATTTTACGATGTCATTCGGCTTTTCAGTTTCGAGTTTTGCGCAAGACAAGGACGACAGAAATACTGAAATTACAAAAGCAGGATAACAGTGAACATCTACAATGACCAGGAACTACAATCACATGACACAACTGCACCAGAAAAAAATAATGAAAACAAGAGACAAACATAAATAACGATAGGAACTCGGGATAGACGTACTTGGTAAGGGCACTAGCAAAAGCCAGTGGTAGGGTTAAACCGGTTTATGGGTACCCAAACCTCCCCTTTTTCTATCGATTCGTCGATTGACTATAGACATAAAGCATAAGAATCTGTAATTAGTCTACCTTTCTGAAGGATCTAGTCTTGGACAAAATGTATGGAATTTACATTGCCTGTCATCTACTTCTTTTGAAGTTGAAGCGTATAGTTCTCATTGTTTCGCGGTAATCGTTATTTCACTCTATGACTTCATCAAATCTCCACCTATCGATCGTTTATGATTTTTGAAACCTAAACACTAGTACCATATAGTAATACGGGCAGCTTTAACTCAACAATTACTTCAAATGTGACTGTAAGGAACACGATATTAATAATAAACCATCATTTGATAACTGTGGGTAATCCAAGACCACCCCCTCTCCCTAAAATATTTTAAAAAAGTAATTTCTTTGATCATAAGAGCTGCAAATTGTTGGTATGTTGTCTGATAATGTTTTTAGGAGGATACACATGTCAACATGGTCAAGTGATCTGCCCAATATTAAGAGCGACAGAGGCAACAATCGAGGTACCATAAATTAAGGACTACAATTTTTAAAAAATCGAATTTTACATTTTTGTTGATAGTTACGGTTTTTATTCCTGCTAGTTAGAACGTCGTGCTAGAAAGAAAGTAAGACAATTATTCGTCTGTTAATTCAAAAAATTATTAGAATATCAATGTCATTCAAATCATTTAATAAATAAAATGTGCAAAATCATGAAATAAAGTTTTAGAGAAAAATAAAATGACAAAACCAACTCTCCTTTCTTCTTAAAACATTAAACCGTACGTACCGCGATACATTGAGATCCCAGTATACACTTTTTTTGTCACATGTACATTCATTCCATATCCTTTCATTTTTCCTACCTATATTTTCTCCGATTGAAATGAGCAATATGTATATTATCAGCAGGGAAAAAAAGTATTGAAAAAAAAAAAACTGGCATGCCATGAATGCATAGCATCATGTTGTATGAAAAAAATATATTACCTCATTACTATATTAAGTCACATAGTACTAAAAATTCACGATTCATATGAAAAAAAAAAACGGCACCCCCAAACATGAATTTATTGAATTATGACATCATATGACATTCATATAGAACGATACTTACAAACCATATCAATTGGAGTTGTTGCTATGGATACATAAACAATATAAGCTTATTATACATGTTTAGGCCATACAGAAAAGATTGGATGGTTCAGTAAATTTTTACAGAAACTGGACTGAATACAAAAATGGATTTGGTGATCCAAACACGGAATACTGGCTTGGTAATAAAATACTACATTGCACCTTCTTCATAATATTGTGGCTTTAAATCTGAAATAAGAAAGATTCATTTAATATCTATTATTGATGGCATTAATTGGTAAATGATTTGCTAAGACTATAATATAGTGTTGTTTAAGATCATTTCATTTCATTGTATTTACAGTGTTATGGAAGCGTTATCGACGTCAGTTGGCAATATACAAATAATAAAGAAACTATCACATTGCTTATTTAATTTTTTGGGGTTTTTTTTTTTTTTGCTATTGTGCATTCTCACAGAATAGGAACCTGTGCATCCAAGTCCTCTTGTAAACGCTTTCATCTGTAGCCTTTTTTTTATCGTTTTCTTGAAATATCATCAAATAAAGTAAGCCTTTTCTGCATTTTGTAAAAGAACCACACATGTTCTGACTTGGTACTGGCATTGCAATATATATAGTAAATTAAACCGGTTTTATTTGCATTATGATTTTGACTGAATATCTATTTGTCACAGAAAACTTACAACGATAAAATTTCGTGTGACATCTAACAGGGATACATCTCAGTTTCATGCAACATTTTGTTGATATAGGTAGCTGTATTGTTAAGATGTTCGTGATATGAAAAAAGTAAAAGAACTACTGCAATAATAAAGTTGTTTTCTAGATAGAACAGTAAGCAAACATACAGCTAAACTGTAAACAGAATAAACAGAACAGTTTAAACTGTATTCTTTCTATCAGAAAGAAAACAATAAAAGATATCTGTTTGTCAATATATCATTTACTATTTAATAGATTAACTATATAATAATATAATCAAAAAGACGCATTTGAGCAAAGCAATGGGTCTAATCCTGTTGAAAAACTACTGAGTTCTCTGATTGTTTCAGTTATTTACATATATAAGCAACACGTTTCTTCTCAAAAACGCCATTCTCCGAAAAATAAGTCAGTCAGTCACATTTGGAGTAGACAACTCACAAGACATAAAATAAACAAAGGAAAAATAAATATGTCCAAAACTTATTGGACGTGTATGCTTATTTATTTTTTTTACTTCAAAAATGATCAACAGAATACAGAGAAACATCAGTTTGATATGTTCCTTTTTTTTAAGATATTCATCATGATAACATTTACTAATAATCTGCTTATTTGCTCTTTTTGTAAATGATTACATTTGCTTCCTCAAGTTCTACTTGTTTTGACTATTATGATGAAATTCATATCCGTAGAATAACAAGTATATAATTTCAGTGTAATGTGCTTTCTTGCAAAACTGATTTATGTTTCGTTGATCGTAGATTGTCACAACGGTTTTACCAAGCCCATTATTTAACAAAACTGCAATATAGGTGTTCTGTTCATATATATATATCAGCTTATAAGTAACATTTTTATTTCAGGAAATGACCTAATACATAATTTAACAAGTAGTGGCAATCATGCTTTAAAGGTTATGATGACAGATTGGGGAGGTGTTACAAAGTACGCAGAGTATAAAACGTTTTTCATAGAAGATGAACAACACTATTATCGCCTTCACATTAGTAACTACTCGGGAAACGCAGGTTTATATTTTAAGTGTATTTTTTTTTCTCAAAAAGTGACTTATGAAGTATCTCCAAATAAGTAAATCTTCTATAAAACTTGTCAAAGTGTTCAACAGATGCAACCCTTTTGGCAGAGATAACTACATTATGTATTTTATTTTAATAGAAATCCCCTGATACGCAAAACATTTATATCATATATAAGAATTGTATGAATTTCCCTGCCGTGTTCGTTTTATAGCAATATCTTTTACATTGAATTGCATTCCCTTTTGGTTTGCTTTGATCTGTAGATGTTCTTCAGACTCTGAGTCTTTAGTTTTGTTTGCCATTTTACCATTTTTTGTTTGGCCGCCCGTTCGTCCATACCTCGTTTCCTTATTCAAGAACTCTTTGATCAGTTTAAGTTTTTGCATACTTGCAGCACTTAACGTCCAACGGCGTGCTCTATGAATGTTCTAAAATTATTGATGCATTCTGTTTTCATTTGCTTTTCCGAGAATCAACGAACCCAATGAACATGTTAAACAATTTTTGAAAATTTAATATTTTAATAACAGAATTGATTTTTCAGGACCAAGATATTCAAAAACTTATACCCGTATATATTTGACAACCAGGATATGCCTGTCATTTCCTTGTCTTACAAAAAAGCCATTAAAAGTCTTCTTTTTAATTACTTTTATATCACCTACATTTTGTTTTATGTCGCCATACAGCTATGACCCCTTCGGACATATATTAACGGAAACTTAAACATCATTGAAGATAAAGATGTCGCAGTAACTAAAAGATTGTATAAAATGGTGCAAACTCGAAAGTGCTGACAAACATGCACCCTTCTCCAGTTTAATTCATGTTTGTTGAAAATCCCGCATCCATGATCAGAAAAGACATGGATGTAGCGTTGTTCGACAATTAGCAAAGAATTCCGTTCAAACCGGTGCTAGGGGCCGTCTTGAACTTACTATGAGGTATGAGCAAAGTTCATTGTTGAAGGCCTCATGGTGACTTCAAGATGAAGAACAACAATAAAAGCGTTGTTCCTTTGCTTGTTTTTACAATGTATTTGTAGAGACTTTGTCTCATGTGTATTTACTCCATAACTGTTCATTCACCACTGAATTCGTTCAAGGATAGAAATATTACAAAATTCACCAACAGGATGAATTTTATACAGACAAATATGAGCCACACCCTAGGCTGTCTGTTAACAGAATTAAGTCAAAATTGAGAGATCTTGACGAAGCTTCAAACAACGTTGCTATCATTTAAGAAAAGTATTATAAGTCTAACAAAACGAATAAGCAAAGTCTAATACTTTCATACGTACCAATTGTGACGATCAAACGCTAACCAAACAGCATTACCAGGATACAGAAATGCTCAAAGTTCCATCGAGAGATAATACCTTTCGAACAATTTAATGGATTCCTAAGCTTCACAAAAAAACCCGCTACCAACTAATCCCTCGTGGCCAAATTACCAGTACACTAACCTGTACAAAGGAGTAAATTACAGAATATTGTGAAAAAAAACTAACAAAACTCTGTTGTCAATTACTTAAGGAGTGTGAAAAATTCTACTTTTGACGTTTTAGATAAATTACAGTCAATACAAAATCCAGTTTCATCTATCGACAGTTATTATTTTTATAGTCTTTACGTAGGGCTTCCACAAAATTATTACATCTAAATCTGAAAACTAATTAAATGGTCTTTTAAATTTGTTTGGTCTTCAGTTAATTTGTTGTAACAAAAAGTAAGAATTTTTTTCTAGTAAATATTACTTATAACAATCATTGCCCCTGGACATGTCATCAACTTATTTCTATTTTCAATGATAACAGCAGGTATATTGATGATATCCTTATTATTGACAATGCCCATTTTGGTTGTGGTGACATCATTTACTCAGGACAACTGAAACTTAATTGAGCTAACAATGATTCCAAATATTGCCGTTTTATGGATCTAACTATCAATATTGACTCTTGAAAATAAAATTTACGATAAAAGAAATGATTTTAGTTTCAGTATTTCTTGACAATGACGTTCCTTTAGCTCCATCCTACGTGGTTTATATTTCTCAACGATTTGCTCGCGTTTGCTCTACTCTCCACGACTTAGATTTACGTAACCTTGCCATCACATTCAAACTTTTACAACAAGGTAACAAATTTCATATACTGTAAAATGCATTTAAAAGTTTCATGAAAAATATGAACATTTGATAACAAAATATTATGTCATTTGCAAACAGCTAGTTCCTACATGTCCTTGGGGCGTTTCTCATCCTTTTAATTTATGCTTAGTCATGATCATGACATATTAAGTCGCTATAACGACACACGAAGTCCCTATTATGACACACTAAGTCGTGATCCCGACAAACTAAGTCCTGGAATAGACATACCAATCCTTCGCTTGACTTACTAAGTCGTGATCTCAAAACACTAAGTCGTTATTTTGACATTCGAAGTCGAGTGATCGACTATTGACAATCCCCAGTTTTATAGATTATGTAGACATTATTTACCCACAAGAACTCCAATTAAATAAAGCTAACAATGATTCCAAATACTGCCCTTTTCTGGATCCAGCCATCATTATTGACGCTGGTAAAATAAAAACTAAAATATATGATAAAAGGGATAATTTTGATTTCACTATAACTAATTTCCCTTTTGTTGACGGCGACATCCCACAAGCTCCATCATACGGGGTGTACATTTCTCAACTTGTACGATTTGCACGTGTTTCTTCTACTGTTGACGATATTAATGAACGTAACATTACTATCACAGCCAAACTTTTACAACAGGGTTATAGATTTCATAAGTTGTTGAATACCTCTAACAAGTTTTATAACAGATATGAATATTTAATATCTAAATATGGCGTTACTCGCAAACAGCTTATTACTAAGGGCATTTCAAATCCTCGTTTTTACGGTAATGTTGTTAAATAAGGCAGAAACTGATTAAAAATCCAGAAAAGCTGGGACGTAACTTACATTCTTTACGTAACAGGGGATATTGACAAGATACTCTGCTTGCATCCGTTAAATTAGCTTTGAGATCCAGTGACCTGAAAATTTTAAATGCATACTGGCCTCTCACTGATACTGTCGATGTCTACTGAAATATATGATGATTCTTGACCAAATACTGCGGGAAATTTTGAGTTTGATTTTTCTTCCGTAGTGCGGCAGTGTTTTACCAGCAGACTAGGCTCCTTTAGCTAGCCGGCAGTTTAGCGGCGAGCACCCCTTGACCCATCTTTCAAAATTACGTATTGTCATATTCTCTCCTTTCAAGATTGTGGTCATGGAGTTAGTAGTCTACCTGTATTGGGCTTTATTCGTATGTTTACTTAACTATAGGGAAACGGGACAGATAAAGGGGAGGTTTGGGTACCCATAAAACGGTTTAACCCTACCGCTGGCTTTTGCTAGTGCCTTTACCAAGTCCGGCTGTCCCGAGTTCCTATCGTTGTTTACGTTTGTCTTTTGTCTAATTTGTGTTTTTCCTGTGTAGTTCCTTAGCAGATTGTGGCATGTAATTATAATTTTCAGCTATTGTAGGTGTTTCCTGTTGTCCCTTTTATTTCATACTATGTCGTGATCTAGTCAAATTAAGTAAAGAGATACCTTGTTGTTAATATGTTCAGTATTTGATGCCATGCAATAATGTTTCGTTTATTTATTTATTTTTTGTTCCAGACAGTTTAACTTATAATGGCGGAAAATGCATATAACATTCTTCTTACATTCACTGCTACTGAAAGTGTAACTGGTTATTGCACTTTCAATACTTTCAACAACTTGTTTTCTACATCATTCACACCATTCTTTAAAAATACTAAAATAACGAAATCGCATAATAAACAGTAAATTTCGTTATGCTGTACATGTGTTTCAAGGAGTAACCTCTCATCAGCAGCATTAAAATCAAATAATATGGAAAGCCACAATCCAAATAACTAAATACCGAGGTTACTGTGAATTTATTTTCTGCATATGCGCATTTCGACAACTAATGTCTCATCTGTGCAGATAAAATCTAAACGTTTGGAAGACCAGAAAATCAAAGATATTTATAAACTGATAGAGAACAAATAACCAATATGATCTGAATGTAAAGCCAAAATCAGCTGAGGACAGAGCTTTGTAGTCAAAAAAGAAGTACTCATTACTAAAAATATCCAAATAGGGATCCAAATCTAGCATCAAGGACATCCACCGAGTGTCGTACACGGAATAAAGCCTTAATATTTTAATGGGCTAGAATGTAGATAGATAGTAAATGTCTTACAAACACAAGATCTTTTTTCATGTCAGACAAGTCTGACTATTGGGTTTGTGAATACTTTGACCACTGAATCGCGACAAGCTTTATCTTGAAGAAGAGGTAAAAAAACTGTCCATTATTACCGATAAATGACTTTATCCTTTTGCAATGTGGCTGTTCTACTATTCAATTTAAAAACGAATTATACTGCTGTAAACTTGCTTGTTTCATTACAGGTGATTCTTTAACGATCCATAGGGGAGGCATGTTTAGTACATTCGATGCTGATCATGATTATTACACACACAATTGCGCAATTCATTTTAAAGGCGCTTGGTGGTATTTAAACTGCCACAACTCAAATTTGAATGGAGAGTATGTTGCTGGACAATCAACAACATATGGTAATGGCGTAATCTGGAAAAGTTTTCATGGATACATGTACTCCCTAAAGACTGTGATAATGATAATTCGGCAGCTCAGTGTTTAGTACAATAGAGTTTTGGCAAAAATCATCATGTGTCCTGTAATTCGTGATACAATCACCTCATTATCAATAAAATAAATACCATTCATTCGTTTGAATAGCTCATAATGTATTAGCTCCCAGTGGACTTTTATATCAAATTCTCTACATAACCAAAAAACCTAACAATTGTACAGCATACCGGGTCACAAATGAACAGATACAGACGGACAGACGCCAAGTGTTGACAATGTTCTAATTGCGATGAATAACTTTGTAACAACAGATTTAGGCAATTAATTTGCAAATGTTTTTTTGACGAAATGTGTTCACAATCTGTATGCTGAATCTGCATCTGGCAGTTGAACGGGGGAAATAACAAAATTTCCGAACAATTGACGCAGACTGCTGGCTTACCGAAAGACGTAGTGAGCAGTGAACTTGTTAAAAGCAAGACATGCGTATCATTACGGTGTACCTGATGTATCTGCCGGTTCTCAACGGCAGTTCACATTTTTAGTGTCTTAGTTTTGCATATCTTCTTTTTATTTCCTTGTATTGTAGTTTTCTCATGTCCTTGTTGTGTCTTTTTAGGCGTTCTCGTTTTTGTCATTTTTCTGGACTTTGAATTTTGAAATAATCACCATCCTTGTTAAATCGGTATTCTACTGCCATAGTTTCATTCAGAATTAATGCGCACTAATATAGATTCTGCACATGATCGTGACAAAAATTTCATTGTCTTTCCTACCAATCATTTACAAGATCGTCGCTTTATAAGACCTATTAATAAAAACAAAAACAGAAACAACACTCTGCTGGCTAAAACTATTTTTGTTCACTGTTACTTAGATTAGATGGGACATTTATAGTATAACTAATCGACCGTGATGAATATCAATAATAATAATGTCACGAGTGCCGAACAACGCAGGATTAAACGAGTTTTGGAACTTGTTTAATCCATTGCGTTGTTCGACACGAGTGACATTATTATTGATATTCATCACGTTTGATTAGTTATACTTATGATTTTCAAATCTATAAACAGATTTTAGATGTAATTTTATGGGGATCATCTTTTCAATATTAATGCGCCAGGTGTTTACATTGACCATAATTTTGTGACGTCATTCCCTAAAGTGAAAATAAATTGTTTATTTCACTGAGTGAAAATATGAGATTTATTTACTTGAGAAAACACGATTAATCACCGCTATCTATATAATAAAAAAAACTTAATACACGTGTTTTCTTCATTTGTTAGTATGTATGTTTAATTAACAAAATTATTGCCTGATTAAAAATAACACATAGTTCAATAAATTGCATTAATCACAGACATTTATTGTAAGACTGTTTTGATTTTTTTTTTTTTAATTTGTTTGTTATCCCCAGACTCCACACTTTCCTAGAAAGTTCGGGGATATTGTTATACCCTCCGTCCGTCCGTCCGTCACACTTTTCTTGTGACTCAAGCTCCTCCTACATTTTTTTATTAAAGGATTTGATTTTGTTGTAGAATTTTTGCATATAGTCTGTAGATGCGCAATAAGCTTTCGGGTTTTTAATATTGGTCTTGGTGCAAACAAGAGGCCCCAAGATGTTGATTTGACAAAGGCCCAAAGTTGTGAATTTTGACGCACGTGGCATGTGACACAAACTCCTCCTACATTTATGGATTTATGGATCTAATTATAATGTAGAATGGTTACATATAGTCTGAAGATGCGCAATAAGCATTCGGATTTTTTTTATCTTTATCTTGGTGCAAACAAGACGCTCGAAGATGTTGATTTGATAAAGGCCCAAAGTTGCGGATTTTGACATATGTGGCATGTGACACAAACTCCTCCTACATTTTTGGATTTAGGGATAAAATCTCTATGCAAAATTGTTGCATATAGTCTGTAGATTTGCAATAAGCTTTAGGAATTATGATTCCCGTTCCAACTTTGGTAAATTTCTTGAAAATGTCAAAGACTATATTTTTTTTAAATTTGAGCAGATAATTATTGTGTATTTTAGCAATTGTTTGATAGAAAATGAGATTTTGAATAATTAGAATTCTAAAATGTGATTCCAAGTTTAGTAAATTCCTGAAAGTCTCAAAGACCACTCATTTTTTGGAATTCTACCTACCAACCATAGTAAAATAAATTTGTTTAGTTTTGGACAAATATTTTAACTAAATGGGTTTCAAAATATTTGATTCAAATTTTGGTAAATTTTCTGAAAGTCTCAAAGACCACTTATTTTTTGGAATTCTACCTAGCAACCATACTTAAATAGTTTGTTTAGTTTTGGACAAACAGTTTAATCAATTTGATTTCAAAGATGTTTGATTCCAATCTTGGTGAATTTCCTGAAAGTCTCAAAGACCACTTATTTTTGGAAATCTGCCAGACAACCATATTTCCTTAAATTCTTTTTGTAAAAATAACTACTATAAATAGTTTGATTTCAAATATGTTTGAGAAATAATTATGTAAAACAACTGTTTTCTGTGTCAAACAGGGAGTGGAGGGATAGCTTTCGTTCCGATAACATCTATTTTTTTTTGGTCTTTGACCTGTATTAGATAGTCAGTTGTTCCATAGGCAAGAGAGACGATAGGATTCTTTCTTTCATTTTCCTTTTTTTGTGTTTTTTTTTTTCTTTCTCTCTCTTCTATTTGCCTTCGGTTAATATCTGAAACTTTTCCTGCTGTATATATAATTATCATTTTTCCTGTCCTGTCTTTAAAAAAAATAGACATATTAAAAAATCGCACTGCCATTAAAGAAACGACAGTCATACCACATATAATTTGATGAGAGCAGAAAAGCATTTACAAAATTAGAAAAATCCATAGCTGATTTTTCCTTGTCAAGGTAATGACCATCAAATAGGTGTACAACAAAATCTCACAATGAGCACAATTTTTAACACTTGAACTTTTTGGCAAAGCACAACTTTCTTTTCAGAAACTCTAATATATATGGTGTTTAAAATGAAGTTCAACTCTTCTACTATCTTATTAACAAGAAAAAAAATATCAAGATCTGCGACACAATACATCGGCAAACGAATACTGAAGCAAAAATGAGTAAAAATGGGGTCCAAAATCAAAAATTCAAAATCATAGCAATTCAGATCCAAAACGAATTGAGACAGCGTAACAAATTAAAGACAAACAAATAAACATAAATGAACAAGAACTAAAGCACTTACAGTGTGAACCCGACAAGAACTTGAGGTGTTTAATGACAGAAAAAAAATAATAATATTTTATTTCCTGAAACTATATATGCGCAAACGAAGAATAAGAGGAATAAATTGTGGTCTGATTTCAATTGGTTTAGTTTAAGGACAAACTGCATTTCATGCAGACAAAGTCTTATCTTTTATGACATAAACACACCAAGAAAAGAAGATAAAACAATTTGACATACTACGTTATAATGGATTCTATTACTCTTTGTAAGTTTTCTGATTGCAACTTTAAATATACCAACAAAACATTAAAACGAGTACATAAAATATCAAACTGAAATAACTAAACAATACAAGGAACACAGGTAAATACAAATAATGAGAAATCATATACATATCGTTATCAAATCTAGTTCAGAACGATCTTCCATTGAATTTCTCAAATAAACAAAAAAAATGTAAATAAATTTGATAGCAACCGTATTCATGAAAGAGTAGTAAAAACTATTTCTTGCACGACTTAAAAGATGATGTCAAAATAATTTTTTAGCTCACCTGACCCAAAGGGTCAGTGTGAGCTTTTGCCATCATTTGGCGTCCGTCGTCCGTCGTCTGTTAACTTTTCTTCACATTTTCATCTTCTCCTCTGAAACCACTGAAGCAAATTCAACCAAACTTTACAAGAATAATGTATGGAACGTCCTTTACAAAGATCGTTCATTTCGTTCCGATCCGATAATAGACATGGCCGCCAGAGCGGAACTTTGGGAAAAATCACACTTTTATCTTTTCCTCTGAAACTACTGAAGCAAATTCAACCAAACTTTACAGGAATGATGTACTAAAGGTCCTCTTACAAAGATTGGTCATTTTGTTCCGATCCGATAAAAGAAACATTGCTGCAAGCACGGAACATAGTTCAACATTGGACCCTATGGGAAAATAACATTTTCATTTCCTCCTCTGAAACCGCTGAAGCAAATTCAACCAAACTTTACAAGAATGATGTATGGAAGGTCCTTTACAAATACTGCTCATTTCGTTCAGATCTAATAAAAAGACATGGCCGCCAGCGCAGAACTTAGGTTTAACAGGAACCTATGGAAAAAATCTCGCTTTTATCTTCTTCTCTGAAACTAATGAAGCTAATTCAACCAAACTTTACAGGAATGATGTACTAAAGTTCCATAACAAAGATTGCTCATTTCGTTTCTATCCGATAAAAAACATGGCCGCCAGCACGGAACTTAGATTTAACATGGGAGCTTATTGGAAAAATCACATTTTCATCTTTTCCTCTGAAACTGCTGAAGCAAATTTTACAAGAATGATGTACTAAAGGTCCTTTACAAAGATTGCTTATTTTGTTCCGATCCGATAAAAAAACATGGCCACCCACCCTGAACATAGTTTAATATTGGACCCTATTGGAAAATCACATTTTCATCTTCTCTGAAACCGCTGAAGCAAATTCAACCAAACTTTATAGGAATGATGTACGAAAGGTCCTTTACAAAGATTGCTCATTTCGTTCCAATCTGATAAAAAAAACATGGCCGCCAGCAAGGAACATAGTTTAACATTGGACCCTATGGGAAAATCACATTTTCATCTTCTCTGAAACCGCTAAAGCAAATTCAACCAAACTTGACAGGAATGCTGTACTAAAGGTCCTTAACAAAAATTGCTCATTTCTTTCTGATCGGATGAAAAATATGCCCATCAGCATAGAACATAGTTTAAGATTTGACCCTTTGGAAAAAAGCACATTTTCAGGTTTTCCTCTAAAACTGCTGTAGCAAATTTAATCAAACTTTATAGGAATGATGTACTAAAAGTCCTTTACAACGGTTGTTCTTTTTGTTCCGTTTTGACAAATAAACATGGCGGCCAGCATGGAACGTAGGGTTTACATTGGACTTTATTGGAAAAATCACACTTTTATCATCTTATCTGAAACTGTTGAAGAAAATTTAACTAAACTGTACTAGAATGATGTATAGAAGGTCCTCTGCAAAGTTTACTAATTTCAATAGGACAAAAAACATGGGTGCTTATGGAGAACATAGCTAAACATTAGACCCCATCGGGAAAAAACATTATTTTTGGTCATTCATGGCAGAAAAGTATTTTGTCAGGTGAGCGATACAGGCTCAGTCCCTGAGACTCTAGTTTGTAAAGTTATTTGTTGAGTAGAACAATGCAAATTTTAGCAGACAAACAACATGCACGTGCACTCGAACTAATTTGCGACGTTGTTTATACCTGTTTGTTTCAATTGCTACCAAACAGCGACCCTTTAGTTTTGACATTCTCATAATCAAATACATGTAATATTTTATACTTTTTGCACCTGCCAAAATAATATAAAAGTTAATACAAATGGTTTTTATTGTGTCCGTGTTGTTCATATGTAGGTGTGTATTCATTTTCCTTTTTTTGTCCCGTACTCAAGTTGTGTCCTTGTTCCTTAGTGTTTCCGATGTTTCCATTATCCGTGAATTGTTCGTTCTTTTGGTCCGGTGTCACGTGATTTTGATTGAATAAAAATTAAAAAAAAAAACAGAAATAATGATTACCACACTGATTCAAACAAGAAGTACACTGAAACTGACGTAATCAAAATGTTAAAATTTTTTATCGACAATATTTTTGTCGAATTCGGAGGTCGTGTTTTCCAACAGAAGATAGGGATTCCTACATGAACAAACTGTGTGCCGCTTTTAGCTGACCTTTTCCTTTACTCGTACGAGGCAAAATTTTTACAAGGGCTCATACAAAGAAAACAAAAACATTTAGCCCAGTCCTTTAATTTCAGCTTCCGCTACATAGACGATGTACTTTCTCTTAATAACCCTGAATTTAAGGAGTATTTACATCTGATCTATCCAAATGAGCTTGAAATTAAAGAAACAACTGAAACACCTACTTCAGCTTCATACCTAGATCTTTTATTGTATATTGACGAAGATGGACGTTTGAAATCTAAGCTATATGACAAGAGTGATGATTTCAATTTACATTTCACAGTTGATTCGTTACTGTCGAGCGTGTAGTTTGTACAGTGATTTTTTTAACAGAGCAAAAACACTGTCCCAAAAGCTGCTTAGTCAGGGATTTGTTCAACCTATGTTAATTTCATCCCTCAAGAAATCCTATGGCCGTCACCATAACATCATTGAAAGATATGACGTGTCAGTATCCCAAATGAAAGTGGACATTTTCAGCTAGATTCACGTCTTCCCGGATTTGACTTCCGAGTTTAACCTGGATTGAAACACTCACAGTGTGACGGGTGCTGTTAACAGAGCAGGACATGCTTACCCTTCCTGACCACCTGATGTCGCTCTCGATTTTTATGGGAGTGCTTTAGTTTTTTGTGTTGTCTTGTTAAATTTTAGTTTTGTCTTCGTCAGTTATGTTTGTGGAGCCGATCTGTCCTTGTTCATGTTTGAATTATATAGTGATTACAAAAGCTTTTCAAAATTTAAACTTTGTACTGTTTGAGGGTTAGAGAAGTAACATGTACCATGGATTTAAATTGGTTTTGTCTCCGGGATAGAAATTGCATTAACCAATCAGCCACCTAACAGATCTTTCAAAACATTTATATGCCTCACTGACCGTGTGACGGGTGCTGTTAACAGAGCAGGACATGCTTACACTTCCGGAGCACCTGATGTCACTCTTAGTTTCACTGGAGTTCACACTGTGAGTGCCTTTGTTTTGAATGTTGTAATTTTTGTTTCTGTGCTTTGTATCTGTCTAATGTCATTGTTTTTTTTTTTGTCTCTAGCGTCATTGTTTTCTATGTTCTCGTTTTGGCCGTGTCTTTGGACTTCGATTTTTGTTAATTTCACTCCTTTGTTCCTTCGGTATTCTTCTGACGTTGTTACATCATTTATGGGATTCCCTGCTATTTTAAGGTCCTAACATTAAAAATGTCAACGCTTTTTATATTTATGTTTAGAGTTGGACTTGATAAAAAAATGAATAGATACCTGAAGTCTGAGTTTAACTTCAAATTTTATTTTGTGTCAACTTTGTGCAAGGGAGACAATTGGATGAACACTGTAGTTTGCCATGTGCTAAATTTTGAACTCGGTTTCCAGACAAAATAGCAGCTTTCGGAGCCGGTGACCGTAATCTAAAACCATACCTAAAAGAAAGAAGAAATCATGTTCTTTGCTATTAATTTCAATGGTGATTTCTGCACCAGTATTGCTGAAATTTTTGGCTCAACATGGCCCGATTTGATGCAATTTTCAGTGAAATTTACCATTTGTTCGCATTTGTTATCATCTCTCTTTGCATTTACCATCGTAAAATTTATTAATATTTTTAAATTTCATGAACTTTGAGATTTTTAGTTTTATTTTTGAGGGTCATAAATTGTGTTGCACGTTACTTTTTAGCAAGAGTAACCAAACATTAAGGTAAAGGTCAGAAATAAACGAACAGACGATACATACTAAATCATACTTTTTACTGATGTTGAACTGTGGATTTTTCTTCTGAAAGGTAAAGCGTGTCATAGTAGAATTGTCAATTTTATTCATTTTGCAATGTCAAAGGTATATGAGGTTTGTACTATTAGCTCCCGAATTTATTTTCTGTATTTAAACGACGAATATATCTCATTATTTTGTAGAATTGTTACAACAGTTAAGCAATCTCTAAGCTTTCAGATATTCATGTGTTTTTTATTTGTAGATTCTGCATCTGTATTTGTAGCGCTATTTGTATTACATTGTACAGGTAAGTCCTTTGATTATCTTGTTACTATGGTTACATGTATGGTGTAGGGACAGTACAAAAATATCCTCAAGCAAACAAATACAGATGCAAAAATCGAGGGGATGGACAAGATATCAAAAATAGCCAAAAATAGAACTGAACATGATCAATGCAAATAATGTTGGTCTCGTATTAAGGATGGTCGTTCCTCTTGTTTAAAATATCAAGTTTCAAATTCAAAATTCAGACAATCAACCTTTGAAATATAATGAAGGAGTATAAAAATCTTTTATCACATTTTATCATTCTTTAACATGCAAACTCCTGTTTTAAAGTAAAATCTGATAGAGGAAAAACAAACTTTCGTTGTGAAGGGAAAGCTCTGTTGTCATCTGGTAAACAGATATCCAAAAAATTCACAAGATCGTGATGTCGACCGTAAAACTTCTGTAGTGTTGATTTTAAGTTTGTGGTTACGTACCTCTGCTTAGGTAGCTTTCCGGAATACAAGGATAAAGTTTTTTTCAGAGTAAATTAATGTAATACATAAATAGATAACTAAATACCGAAGTTACTGTGAATTTTGATTCTGCATATGCGCATTTCGACAACTTATGTCTCTTCAGTGCAGATAAAATCTAAACGTTTGGAAGACTATAAAGTCAAAGATGTTTAAAAACTGATAGAGAGCAAATTACCAAATATGATCTAAATAGACAGCCAAAATCATCGAAGGACAGAGCCTTGCATGAGGGAGATACTCCTTAGTTTCAACAGAATTTACAAAAATTAGATATTGTAAGGTTCCAAATAGAATCGGCTTTCGGGTCAGCACCGAAGTACTGACTACTGGGCTGGTGAATACCCTCGGGGACTAACAGTCCACCAGCAGAAGCATCGACCCAGTGGAAACAAATAACTAAATACCGAAGTTACTGTGAATTTTGATTCTGCATACGAGCTACGAGCATTTCGACAACTTATGTCTCTTCAGTGCAGATAAAATCTAAACGTTTGGAAGACCATCAAGTCAAAAATGTTTAAAAACTGATAGAGAGCAAATTACCAAATATGATCTAAATAGAAAGCCAAAATCATCGAAGGACAGAGCTTTGCATGAGGGAGATACTCCTTAGTTTCAACAGAATTTACAAAAATTAGATATTGTAAGGTTCCAAATAGAATCGGCTTTCGGGTCAGGACCGAAGTACTGACTACTGGGCAGGTGAATGCCCTTGGGGACTAACAGTCCACCAGCAGAAGCATCGACCTAGTGGAAATAAATTACTAAATACCGAAGTTACTGTGAATTTTGATTCTGCATACGAGCATTTCGACAACTTATGTCTCTTCAGTGCAGATAAAATCTAAACGTTTGGAAGACCATAAAGTCAAAGATGTTTAAAAACTGATAGAGAACAAATTACCAAATATGATCTAAATAGAAAGCCAAAATCATCGAAAGACAGAGCTATGCATGAGGGAGATACTCCTTAGTTTCAACAGAATTTACAAAAATTAGATATTGTAAGGTTCCAAATAGAATCGGCTTTCGGGTCAGCACCCAAGTACTGACTACTGGGCTGGTGAATACCCTCAGGGACTAACAGTCCACCAGCAGAAGCATCGACCCAGTGGAAACAAATAACTAAATACCGAAGTTACTGTGAATTTTGATTCTGCATACGAGCTACGAGCATTTCGACAACTTATGTCTCTTCAGTGCAGATAAAATCTAAACGTTTGGAAGACCATAAAGTCAAAGATGTTTAAAAACTGATAGAGAGCAAATTACCAAATATGATCTAAATAGAAAGCCAAAATCATCGAAGGACAGAGCTTTGCATGAGGGAGATACTCCTTAGTTTCAACAGAATTTACAAAAATTAGATATTGTAAGGTTCCAAATAGAATCGGCTTTCGGGTCAGCACCGAAGTACTGACTACTGGGCTGGTGAATACCCTCGGGGACTAATAATAATACTTATAATAATACTTAAATTGCTATATTATGGTGGTAGTCTTTATAAGTAATGAGCTATAATGAAAAGCTAGATTTTTCCTTGTACCAAGCAATGATTTAATATTATAAATATTTTGTACACTAGAAAGACATATTCAGATGTAAGATTTTCATTTTTATGAACTCATTTTTATTGAATTGTTAATTACTACTGATAGGACACAATTAACAATTTTCAATAAACAATCAAACTATAAATAGTTAATTCACATGAGACTAAATTTTTACAAATACATGGTTAAACAAAGCAATTGGATTACGCTTTTATTGTTGTTCTTCAATTTGAAGTCACCATGAAGTCAAGTATTATCAGAATGCCAGAATTTATTTCTGAATTAGATACTGTCATGAGAGTTTTTTATAAATTTACATGAAATACTTTACACACCAATGCATGAAATATTTTATAAATGCACATGATTTGTTTTGATGTTTTTTGCGTAGAGAGTGGACAGTTATGTATGAAATGTTCCCATGTTGTACATCCACAAGACTGTGGTGTTGAAGAGATGTGGAAATCATGAAGTATGTATTTTTTGACTGCTTATTAATGAATTCACATTTTGATTACTCTGGTCTTTACTTCATTTGAACATTTTCTATGAAACTTATTCACTATGTAAGTATTATTTGGATACAAATAACAAATAACATTCTCAAATTTCGTTATAGAATACAACTCGGAGAGATAACGTAGACATGCTTCTATAAATTCCGTATGCTTTGAAAGAATAAACCTCTCCTTTGAGAGTTACACATGTTATCTTCGGTAAAAATATGATACTCTTACGGGTTCCGTTGGAGCTTAATCTATTTCTTTGATGACCATCAACAAAAAATATGGTTGAGGTAATTTTGTCTATACATATTGACCATCGAACAGATTTCACCACTGGAAAATTCTGTGTACCGTTTTACTCATTCTTATCATTTCATTTTTTTTTAGTTTTAAATCATGCCTCCTCTAACCTTACACTGTGTCAAGATGTGCACAATCAAATGCCTCTTGTGTAAAAATAACATATTCATAATATACACCAAAATAATTAAGATTTCATTTCAGCAATGTTATATAAGGAGGTATATTTCCGCTGATGGCATTCCATGGTATGACACCGGATGTGCTGAGGATACGGTTAGTTGATGTAGATCTATATTTTGATTTTCTTTTCAAAAAGCAGGAGTTAAGCCATTCTTTTTTAAGGATGACAAAATAACGGCAGCAGCAAACCTAAGAAACCAAGAACAAGACTACATAAATCAAAGTCCAGAGAGAAGACAAAAGCAAGAACACCAGAAGAAATGTAGGAAACAGGAACGAAGGATGAAAATCTTAGTACGTACATTTGAAAACCAAAATCTGCATAAAAAAAATAGAGAGCGAAAACATATAACTGAAGCAGGGATGACATCAATACTGATACAAGAAAGTAAGATCATGATCTGGAAGAATGTGCATCCTTTGGTGTAAACATATTACATATAACATTCAAATAGTACAATACACGTTACAAAGACATTTTGACATAGTTAAAAGGAGTCCGGAAACCAGAGCCGAAGCTTTGATATAAATCCGTGTCCAAAGAATGTGCATCCTTTGCAATACTTTGCAATACTTTGATTGAAACGCATTTTTTTTAAATAGGGTCTGTATTAAGTCTCGTCCAATTTTGTAACTTCCGGGCATATAAATTGTACCCAGAAGTTACAATTTTAACAAAAATATGTGACGTTTCAAACGATAAATGGAACGTCATAATCCTCAGACTTCATTTTTAGGCGGGAAACGTTTTCAAATTGCAATTTTATCGTGAATTCTCGGGGTCACATGACGAGACTTACAGACCCTATAGAGAAAAAGACCAGGCAACATGCAAAGGCTATGCACGACATCTTCCTAAATATATGTATCAGACATATATACATGTATATATATATTGTGCAATTCATTAAAAAGTCTTTATTAAGTGAAAAGTGGACTCTGTAGCTAGAATAAAAGGAAAACAGGAAACACCTACAATGGCCGAAAAACACAGTCGCATGCCACAATGTACCAAGGAACTGCACACGAAAAAAATCATGAAATGGATTTAATTCGCTATGATCAAAACATCTAGTTTATTCATATGAAAAAGAAAGGAAATGGGGTAAACGTCAAGGAGACAACATCCCATATCCAGGTTAAAGCCACCGAAAACAAAGCATCTAGGGGTCACCGTACGGTCTTCGACACAGTTTATTTTGTAGTATGTATATTGCCATCAACTCCTAAGAGTGTACAACTGTGCTTTATTATCAAATTAACAAAAATCACCTGTTGTTTATTAAACATTACTGCAACCTTATGAGACGATGATTGACTTATATTGTATATTTGACTTTGTTCTTGAAATTCAGTGTTTTTTCTATTATCAAAGTAAATAAATGAATAAATATAATAGAATATGTTTTGTAGAAGTGTCGTGGAATAGGACTTATAGGACTAGGAAAGAGAGAAAACAACGGAGAGACGACCCTATGTGAGACATGTTGTAATAATACCGCTATTTGTAACACAGGAACACTTTGTGGGGCTCAAGGTTTGTAGAAGTTTGTGTTAGACATGTTGTAACAATACTACTTTCAGTAATACAGTAACACTTTGTGGGGCGCAAGATTTGTGGAAGTTTGTGTGATACATGCTGTAATAATACCGCTATCTGTAACACAGGAACACTTTCTGGGGCGCAAGGTTTGTAGATTTTTGTGAAACATGTTGTAATAATATCACTATTTGTTATACAGGAACACTTTGTGGGGTGCAAGGTTTGTAGAAGTTTGTGTGATACATGTTGTAAAATTACCGCTATTTGTAACACAGGAACACTTTGTGGGGCGCGAGGTTTGTAGCAGTTTGTTTGAGACATGTTGTAATAATACCGCTATTTGTTCTACAGGAACACTTTTGGGGGCGCAAGGTTTGTAGAAGTTTGTGTGTGATATGTTATAATAATACCGCTTTCTGTAACACAGGAACACTTTGTGGGGCTCAAGGTTTGTAGAGTCTAAAACACACGAAACAGGATAAATATTTGTAGGTATCTTCATTAAGGAGATACAAAACCCGGGAGACTAAGCATTTCAACACTTACATTATCTTAATCTTCTTATTGTTTGTAACTATGCATTAAAATGGTCTCTCTTACAAACAAACCTTATAAAAATATGTATATTTATTTAAGAAGTATTATTGAAGATATAAACATTTGATATCTAAATATAAGGTGACTCGCAAACAACTTATTACTAAGACTAAGGGCATTTACCCGTATCATCGTTTTTACGGAAATGTTGTTCAAAAATGTCAAAAACTGATAAAAAAATGGGACGTTACTTACATTCTTTACGTAATAGGGATATTGACCGGATATTCTTAATTATTCAGTTAAATTGGCTTTGGGATTCAACGACCTGAAGATTTTACAATTATACTGGCCTCACACTGATACTGCCGATTACTGAAATCCATGTCTATTCTTTACCAAACCCTTCGGGAAGTTTTTAATTGAATTAATATTCCGTGGGCGACAGTGTTTTACCAGCAGACTAGGCTCCTTGAGCTAGCCGGCAGTTTAGCGGCGAGCACTCTTTGACCCATGTTTGTCTTATTCTTTCTTTTTCAATATTGTGGTTTTGGAGTTAGTGGTCTACCTGTATTGGGTTTTATTTGTATGTTTATTGTACGATAGGGAAATCGGATGGAGAAAGGTTTGGGTACCCATAAACCGGTTTTACCCTACCACTGACTAATGCTAGTGCCGGTACCAAGTCCGGCTATCCCGAGTTCCTATCGTGGTTAATGTTTGTCTTTTGTTATTTTATTGTTTTTTCTTGTGCAGTTCCCTGGTGGATTGTGGCATGTGATTGTAATGTTCGGCCATTGTAAGTGTTTTCTGTTATTTTTCCTTCATTAATTATATATTATGTAATAAAGACACATGTGCAGAAAAAATATATTTATAAAACAAATAGTCAGATGAGTATACAACATAAAAAGTTCCATCGATTATGTACTTCTTACGACTTATCGTGACATCGCTATATATGGCCAACGGTTTTCATGAGCTTTGTAAAGTTCCAAAATTGTAAGCAACGCCGGAAAACTTTTTTAATTAATTATCTGTTTTAGGAATTGATTTTTACTTTACTATTATTTTTTTACAATCCAGCTCGAAAATTATATGATGAACCAATTGCAAAAATTAGAGACAAAAAAGTTTGTTTTCCTTACCGCCAAATACTATATGTAAAATATTAGAACACTGATTTATCAGCACTTACTGTTTAAGTCACTTATAATTGGTGTTGTCTGAGTGTGGACAATCATTTTGAAACTATGATTTCCTTTTGGTAGGTAAAGGATGAATTCAAATTTATCAAAGAGAAAAAACGTAGAATTATAGGCATATTTTTGTTTTTGTTTAACATAAATTCAATACATACAAAGTTGCCTCACATTAAAAATGCACCCCATTAATAATGACCATAGAATTTCTAAATCATTTCCTTAACTTTATATATCCCTTTGAATTATATAGTTTGCACATGGTTTTATTGCCTAGGAATGCCATCCACTTCCAGATTTATCTTACTTGTTTTTACTTGTTTTTTTTTAATTTGCATGTATACTTATACCCACTTACCAATGGTTACTCCTTGGAGGCATCACGCTTGGACCGCAGATTGCAGTTTTAATGCGACAAATTAAGAACTTCAGAAAAAACAGATTATTCTTAGTATGAGTAAATAAAATGTAAAACAACTGTAATAATAGAAATTCAGAAAAAGGAGGACCTTATTTTAACCTGCTGGCATGAAGAGTGACTGTAAAAACATTTTTTATGGTCACAGGTATTCAGAAAGAAGGTTCTGTTTTCTTTAACAACTGGGATGAAGTGTGACTGTATATATGTAAAACATTTTTATGATGACAGGTATACAGAAAAAGGTCATAATTTCTTTAACAACTGGGATGAAGTGTGACTGTAAAAACATTTTTTTTCATGATGACAGGTATTCAGAAGAAAGGTCCCATTTGCTTTAACTGTCAGGATGAAGGATCCCCTGATACATGTGACCGGATAACGACGTGTTATGAACATCAGGTAAATCTTTTCTCATTTACTTTACTCTAACTGATGAAAGTTCAACAAAAGTAACTGTCAGGATGAAGGATCCCCTTATACATGTGACCGGATAACGACGTGTTGTGAACATCAGGTAAATCTTTTCTTATTTACTTTACTCTTACTGATGAAAGTTCAACAGAGGTAAAACAATGGGCATAACTTCTTTTATTCTCAACATAAATTGAATCACGAAAACCACAATGCGTTACTGACGTAATTGTATTTCTTAAACTGAGGTCAAATTTTGATTTCTTATATTACTATATATGATCAAGCTAAATGTTTAAGTAGCATTTCAAAAATATTTGTATGGAGTAGTTGACTGGACGGTATAAAGGGACCATCACGTATTCAATAATATCAACTTTAAAAAATGCATCAAAAACTGGCACCGGTGATTTCAATACATCCATTTGTGTTTTCGATTCAACTTTAGAGAAATTTTCACAAAGCTTCTATACTACTAAAGTAACGAAGTCCGAGTGTCTAGGCGGCATGGTCTTTCAACAACAAATCAATCGATTTAACTTCATGTATGAAAAGTTTGATTACACAGTGTAGATTGAAAACTTCATTGATCCAAACCTCTTTGTTTTCTTAACTTATAATTAAAAAGAAAATTAATTATACAAATCCTTCATCCGATATCGGTTTTCAAGTACATACTAAAGATAACTTCCGATATCGATTGTTTGTTTTGTTTGTATATTCCTCCCGTAGGAGCACCGTCATATAATTTAGAGAGTAAGAAGACACCCCTGATTAAATAACTGTATATCGGGTTATATGTTGTCACCATATAATATTTCGGTAATTGAGTTGTCGATTTACAAATAAAAGAGCTATGGACATATTGACGGGATACTATGCTAGTTGGACATATGACTATTTGTTTGAGGACTTTAATCCTCTTTTTTGCACTACTTACTAGATTATTGAAAAACCCATGTTATATTTTGGCAAAGATGATGGGACATTTGTACAACTTTCGAGTTGAATTGGGAAACGATGAAGAAACATCTTCCACTGATAAACAAGAAGGCAAAATAGTTGCAAACTTTACTGAGGACACAATTAATAATCTTTTTCGACCACGCATGTCGAAAAAATACGACAGATAATAATACGACAAAGTCAGTGTCCAAAATGAAAGCGGACATTTTCAGCTAGATTCGTGTCTTCCTAGATTTGACTATGCCGGTTTTGACCTTTTCCTAGATTTACTCACTATCAGTGTGACGGGTGCTGAAAACAGAGCAGGACACGCTTACCCTTCCTCAGTTTCACGAGAGTTCACACTGTGAGTGCCTTGGTTTTGAATATTGTGTTTTTATTTCTTCTTTTTTTTAGCTGTGTAACGTTTTTGTTTTCTGAGTACTCCTTTTGGCCATGTCTTTTGGCTTCAATTTTTGTAATTACCACTATTTTGTTCCTTCGGTATTCTACTACAGTTGTTTTTTAACAATAAAATAAAATATGATTTCAGAACTGTTTACTGAAGAGGAGTCAGAATGCACTTACGCATGCTTATGAGTGGTCTTCAGGCTGTGAGACAGAACAGAAGGTAACCGTTTGCATAAACAAAATAAAAATGGCAAAAATAGGCCACAATCGTACGCCTCTACTACTCCATATTAGTTACATTGCCTATTGCTTTTCAAACATTAAGCACATAAAGAAATATTAAACAAACGAGATGACGTGGCATATTAAGTTTTTTTCATATTTCACTAAATCGGCAAACGATCCCGAAGCAAAAATGAGGAAGGCAGGATTCCAAAATCAAAAATCCTAAATCACAACAATTCATATCCTACACGAAATAAGACAGAATGAATAACACAAAACAAATCAACATAAAATAGCATGAACGCTACAAAACTAATGATTAGAATAATTGTGGTAGAATATATCCTGTGTTTCCTTTACGTATAGCAGGGGATTATATCAAACAATCTGAAATTTGTATGGTCAATTGCCTTTCCACTATATCTATATCCTCCAATCTACGCTGAAGGAGTGTTGAAGTCCTATATCGCTACTTTGGATTCTGGTCGGTATCAGAAAGGTTTTGAGGATTATATATCTAACAATTTGGAGATTGCTAGGTCAAATATCGTAAGTCTATGGTCTGATACTTGGTAATTGACATATTAAAGGGGATACATCTAGCAAGATTAAGGGGTCTAATATCTGAATTCTTGGGCTCCATAGTGGATATATTCAACAATCTTAAAATTGTCAGCTCCAAATTAATATAATTGGGACTTAGGATCTGTTCGTGTTAAATACGTTCATGACGGCGTGTAATCGGCAAGCTGGAGAGCAAAGACTATAGCTTGAGCTGCAGTACTTTGAAGTATATATGAGGTAGTCCAAATTTGAAAATATTTAAGAATGGCAGATTTTTTTTTCTAGTATTTTAAAAATCTATTTACCTTTTAATTCGGTTTGTGGCAAACTAAGCTTTTGAAACTGATTAAAGATCCAGAAAAGCGGGGACGTATCTTACATTCTTTACGCTAAATTAGCCTTGAAATCTAGTAACTTGAAAATTTTACACACATACTGCCCTCTCACTGATACTGCTGACAGTGTTTTACCAACAGATTAGACTCATTGGGCTAGCCGACATTTTAACGGCGAGCACCCCTTGAGCCATCTTTCAAAATTACGTGTTGTCATTTTCTCTCCTTTCAAGATTGCGGTAATGGAGATAGTAGTCTACCTGTATTTGGTTTTATTCGTATGTTTAATATACTATGGGGAAACGGGACAGATGAAGCGGAAATGGGTACCCATTAACCGGTTTAACTCTACCACTGGCTTTTGTTAGTGCCCGTACAAAGTCCGGCTGTCCCGAGTTCCCATCGTTGTTACGTTTGTCTTTTGTCTTATTTGTGTTTTTTTTTCTGTGTAGTTTCCTATCAGATGTGACATATGATTGTAATTTTCAGCTATTGTAGATGTTTCCTGTTATCCATTTTTTACTTTGATTAGCATATTAACAACTTTAACGAACAATTTGCAAAAGCATACTTTACTGCTCAAAATGTCACTGACTTAGAAAATATATCATGGTAGAGAAGCCTGCAAAATAGCACACATGTATATGGAATATTCAAATGAATCGATGAATGTGTGCGGAATTACCCTAAAAATTCTTTTTTTTCAATATATCAATTTACAAATTAAAATACAAAACAGCAAGAGAAGCGTTGTTTATAGAATGATTCATACTGGAATTTGATATAATGAAGCAGAAATTCCCCCGTGCCCTCGTGCAAGGTATTTGTGTGTGTGAGACACTTTTTATGCCCTCCATTACCATTAAACACATGTGATATTTGTGCGGACGGACGAGCAGACAAACGGACGGACAGGGGAAACAAATATGCTCCCAACTTTTTGTAGCGGGGCATCACAATATTTACGTTTATAAAGATAACACATCGTTGTTATCACTATTGCACCAATGGCATTGCGTAACTGTTAATAGCGTTGCAACAAAAAATCCCAAAAAGGGGTGAAACCTGTACGTGTTTACGGTGAAGTCGAATATATCACTAATGTTAAACAAACAAAGATAACCGTAAACACCTGCAATGGCCTAAAACTACAATCACATGCCATACTTCACAAATGAACTGCACTAGAAAAACACAAATGAAAGACAAGAGACAAATGTATTTAGCGATAAGAATTTGGGCTAGACGGACTTCGTACCGGCACTAGCAAAAGCCAGTTGATGGATTACCCCCTCCCGCATTTGTCAATACTGTATTTGAATTTCAATGTTTTCCATGAACTTAAATGTAATTGTTGTGTTTAGAATTGGAAATTTTTTTATAACTTTTATGTATTTTTTACACCTTGTACTTGTAGTGCCAAGCATTAATGAAATATTCAGTTTCTGGAGGATTGAGATATAACTGTTGCCATGGAAATTTATGTAACAGGAGAGATGGCAAGTACATATTGATTTTCTTACCAGTTTTTATGCTTTGACACGTGTAGAGCATAACGAAATTTACTGTTTTTTTATGCAACTCATTTTAAATAACTTAACAAAAATCCTTTTATAGGTCATTTCAGTTCTTTAATTAAGAACTGGAGGATTGATAAAAGTTAAAATGTAAAAAAAAGATTTATTTGTCCATATTTTGAATACAATTTGTGATTTAGGCCCCAAATAATATCATTTTTATTGGCAAAAATTATTACATAAATTGTTTAAAGAAAGAACTAGGCATTGTTAATTCCAACGGCAATCTAACTTACGCAGAAACTACTCTTTCAAAGGAGGAGATATTACAGAACCATAAATCTGTTTTGCTTTCCTTCAGGATTTCCACCAAGGATGAAGACACAAATCTCCCCTCTTTGTACTGGGTACCTAAGTTACATAAATGCCCATACAAAGAACGATCTGCCAAATGCTCTACAAAACCTATATCTAAATTGCTAACCTCCATCTTGACAGCTGTTAAAGGGGGCCTTCAAAAATACTGTGATACTTGCTTTTCAAGAAGCGGTGTAAATGAAATGTGGATTTTGAAAAACTCCAAAGTTCTACTTGACATCTTAAACTCTAGATCATTATCACACTGTAACAGCATTAAAACTTTCGACTTCTCCACACTTTACACTACTATTCCTCATGAACAATTAGAATCTCGGCTGAAAGGTTTAATTCATAGATGTTTCTCATGTAAGATATAGGTACATTGTTGTGGGTAGAGAACAAGCCTACTTTGTGAAAAATGACTCCGAATCGGAGAAAAAATATACAGAGGAAGAAGTGATTAAAATGTTAGAGTTTCTGATCGACAATATATTTGTCCAGTTTGGAGGACTTGTTTTTCAACAGACTATCGGAATTCCTATGGGCACAATTGTGCACCTCTCCTAGCCGATATGTTTCTTCACTCTTATGGAGCTGAATTCATCGAAGGGCTTCTTCAAAATAGAGATAAAAAACTAGCCCAATCCTTCAATTTTAGCTTCCGTTATATAGATAATATTTTGTCACTAAACAACCCTCGCTTTGGTGATTTTCTTCATTTGATCTATCTAAAAGAGCTCGAAATTAAGGATACCACAGACACTTCTACATCAGCCTCGTTCCTTGACCTTCTACTTGAAATTGACAACAGAGGTAGACTTCAAACTAAGCTGTACGACAAAGGCGATGACTTCACCTTTCCAATAGTAAACTTCCCTTTTCTTTGTAGCAACATCCCAACAGCGCCGGCATATAGAGTTTACATCTCCCAGCTCATTCGCTATTCAAGAGCCTGTGTTCGATACAGTGACTTCCTCGATAGAGCCCGGTTGCTCACAAATAGGCTACTTCAACAAGGGTATGTTACCCAAAACTTGAAGTCATCCCTCCAGAAGTTTTACGGTCGAAATCAGCATCTTGTGGACCGCTATGGGATATCTGTTTCCCAGATGACAACAGATCTTTCCCTATAAAGATTAATTGTTGTTTCCTCTACCGGAATTGACCTAACTTCCGGATTTGACATGTTCAACACGGCGGGTGTCTTATAAGAAGCAGGAGATGCTGACTCTACCGGTGCACCTGATCTCAACCATGGTTTTTTATTGTGTTCGTGTTGTTCATTTTTGTGTGTGTATGTCTTCATTTTTTTTGTGTTCCGTACCCATATTGTGTTTTTTTTTTTTTTTTCTGATGTTGCCATTCTCCTTGGATTGTTCGTTTTGGATTGACGGTTCGGTTCTCACTTACTTTATGAACAATTGTCGATATTTTATTTTCTGTTTCGTCTTGTTTAGATTAACCATGGAGGCCTGGGTTCTGACCGGTTGATTTTGAAATAGTTTACGTTAACATCGAAATCAAGAACTGAGATTGAAATTTTATACCAGAATTCATAAAACCGATCCAGTTTTCAATAACAAAACAAAGTAAATGGAAGTTTACATTGATACATCGTACATTGTTTGTTTTCAATTCGGTTTTACCATGTATCTATAGAGACTTTGTCTAATTGTCATTTACCCCATATTCTTTTATTGTTTATTTCAGACTGGAGCTTGTCTCCTGCCCTGTGGAGGCTCTAAAACATTCCTCGTACGATAGATGTATGCTATCTATATATTTCAGTTTTGGTGTAATTCATGTTCTTGAGAGAATTTCTCATATGAATACACTATCATACTTTCCTTTGTTTGGGTTCTAGTGCTGCTGATGAGGAATTAATTTCCGAAATGGCCATACAGCTCATTAAAATTATTGCAGTTGGAGTTAACATATGTATTAAGGTCTCATGTTCATTTACTCCATATCCTTTCGTAAAATATTTCAAATTTTGGCATTTTAATTTTTATTTAAATTTTTCTACCATCAGTATATACATGTACCCCTACCAATTTTTCCCGTTTCCAGTGGCAAATCAAAACTCGCTGTCAATGGACAAAATTTCCAGTGGCATTCATGGCTCGCTGTCACGGTTGTCCTTTCCACCTTTATTTCTTTCTTCTCTTACTTGTATTTTTTGAATTGATGAACTTGTTCTCGTCCTGATATAGCTGAAGTATTGCTCAACGGACGTTAAACTCTAACTAATCAATCAATAAATCAGTTTCTTCCCCTATCCAGCACCTAGAGAGCTCTGTAGACGGAACTTTTGAAAACGGATTCTGACGCCGGCCAATGCAATAAGAATACTTAATTGACACTCATTAAATGATTATGAAAACAATCAACTGAAGCAAAAATTTGTTTAACCTTAAGCAGCCATTTGGTACAAACATCGTTCTATTACTAGTTTTTGACGAAAATTTAGACATTTGAAGCGTATCACCACTAGATAATACAAACCAGGCACCCTTATGACGAAAATCATCTACAACGCCGTCTTGCGATCCGAAGGATCTCGACAAACGTTGCGGAGCCACTCCCAGTTAGCATCATCATAGAGTTAATACGGAAAAGTCTAAATTGATGTCCAGCTAGTTCAAAACAACATCAGTTCCAAACGTGTCCAATTTTAAAAGGCACTGTCAGACATCGATAGTATTATGATTGTTGTTTAACACCCTGTTATTAAGAAGGATGAGTACAAGATGATCAATAATAATGAATAAACAACGTGGAGAAAAAATATAGAAAGTCGTGTTACTTTACATTTGGCCTCTTTTGGTTTTGTATATTTTGAGAGATAAAATTGTTAAACTGTGTCGTCTTGATGTTCCTGACAACATTTAATATTTTAGGGTACTGTTTTCCATTTAACGTGTTTTATTCGTAATTTTCATTTAGATTGAGTTACATCACATACTTTACATTACAGAACTTTATTTACCGTTTTCCCTTCTGCTCAAGCAAGGATAAAATATATCCGTGCTTAAGTATAAGATGTAAAAGATGTAATAGGATAAAAACATTTTCTAAACTTATTATTAGTTTTTAAATTTCAACATTTATTTACTGTTTGTTTCTGTTGGTGAGTTGACCGAAAGAACACATTCCTTTGTTATTTGACGTTGTTTGGTTTCTAAATTTAAGAAGCGTTTGAAATACGCAGTAATGATAGAAAATCTTGAACATTTGCAGAGCAATGTATTGGCGAATGGTCCGAATCATTCCGGTATATGCATGAAATCATTATCCTAAACTCCTCACAGGAAGGGATCTTGGTGGAAGCTGTATACTGGGGGTACATAACTTACTTTGTCAGTTGGTAATGGGTCTGGAGCTGGCATGTCAGTTAACTGCTAGTAGTCTCTTGTGATTTCATGTTTATGTCCGTATATTTAGTTCTTTCAGTTCCATTTTTCACAATTGACTCAGTCCTGTTGCCAACTGAACTTTACTGTTGTTACGATTGTTTTTTGATTGATCACATTGGCTGTAGGGGGAAGGTTTGGGCCTAATAAAACTAGTTTAACCCCGCCTCAACAGGTTTGCGCCTGTCCTAAGTCAGGAAATTTATTAAGCCTTTGTGTGTCTTGTCTTTTTCTAGTTAGTTTAATTTATGTCTATAGGAGTCTAGGATGATGTTTATTTCGCTGAACTTGATTACTCTTTATTCAGGGCGGACTCCGACCTGCCATTGGGTATGGGGTTTTCTCACCGTTCATTGAAGATCTTATGGTGGCTTTGAGTTGTCATTACTCCCCTTTGGGTCGTTGTCTCTTTGACACATTCCCCGTTTCCCTTCTTTTTTTCTATGTAGTTTATATAGAGAAAATAACATGAAACAATGACAATGGCCCAAAATTACAATCACATGCCCCAATCTACCAGGGAAGTGCCAATATCTCATGATTTCAGAATGACCAGTTTTCTTGCAACTGACTCGATGAGGGTCCTGTGGTTGTTTATACATATATGTTGTGATTGTTTTATCTAAGTGTTTTTGTCTGGCAACGGGTAACAGCGATTGTTAGAACACTTTCCAAGTTGATTTAATACTTGTTGACGAACATGCATCGATTAGCAAACGTTAAAATGGATACATCGTCGTAAACAAGGAATTCCGCTCAAATCAGTGCTGTGGGCCGTCTTGAACATAATATGAGGCATGAGCAAAGCTCATTGTTGAAGCCTCATGGTGAGTGCAAGATGAAAAACAACAATAAAAGCGTTGTTCCACTTCTAAAATATATTTGTAGAGACTTTGTGTTTTTAACTGTATATCCTTTCATTGTTTAGTTAAAAACATGTGATTAACGTGTCGATATCATTCTGTTTGAAACACTAACATGGGTTTGCTGTCTATTTATACAAAACTACTGTAAACAGACTAATTTTCGCGAGCGATTTATTTTCGCGATTGTAAAAAAATCGAGAAAATAAATAGTCGCGAATATTTCTTATGCTAATGCAAATACATCAGCAGAGATAGAAAATCGCGAAAATTAGTAGACGCGAAGTCGACTGGGACAAGCAAAACGCGAAATAAAGTAGCCACGAAAATAAGTTGGTTTACAGAATCATATGATGTTTGTCTGGTCGTCAATTATGTTTTTCTGTAGTTTGGTCTAACTAAGACAGCATTGGTCCTATAAGTTTAAACCTCACAATCTGTCAATTTCATTGCAGTACTACCAAAGGAATGTTCTGAGTTGAGTGTAAAGACAAGTGGAGTATATGTTATCTACCCTTACGGATTGGTTAGACCTGTTTCAGTCTACTGCTTTGTTGATTCAAAAGGTTTGGTATGGACAGTAAGTGTAAATATTCAATTATATAGATTCTTGGCTATCTACCTTCGTTCCCAGTTGAATATTTGTCATTGCGTTTTTTTTTTTTTTTGCATACTGGGCTTGATAATTTTGAAACTAGCATTTCATCTTGTTACAACATTGGCAATATAGTTTAAAGCAATCATATTGGTGAATCAAAATTCTCGTTACTGGGGTAGAAGCTTTGGAAAAAATGTGGAAACCAAAATGTTTTTGAATGGTCTTTTAAAATTTGATTTTTTTCAAAATCAATAAAACATCACTTGATGATTTTTATTGGAACCTTATGACAAAAATAACTGAATTAATACCGATTGGAAAAAATTGTGCACTGATTGGAAATGTCATAGAATTTTTATAAGCAATTATATCAAACAAAACATATGATTTACAAACTTAAAGGTGTTCCTTCTCCAAAGATATGATGCCTTATAGTTTTGTTGCGGGAAAAAGAAGAAAACTTTCAAAAAGAAAACGAGACGTCTTTTCAAAAATTGCAACCAGTTGTAAACCCACTTTCGGCAAGACAAGACGGGAATCTAGTCTTCATCCATTTGTGGCATTAATTAAAAATGAAAGAATATAGAGTAAATGCGCATGAGTTAAAATCCCTACAAACACCTAAGATAAAACAAATGTTTCAACACTTTATTGTTGTTCTTCGTCTTAAAATCACTTTGAGGTCTTCAACAATGAGACCTGATCATACCTCATTACATAAAGATAACCGTTTGTACCTGTTTGAGAGGAATTCATAGCTAATTCGAAAAATGCAACATCGATGCTCTTCTTTATCCGTTAATGCGTGGTTATCCTACAAAGTGTTCTTTACCGATGTCAATCTGCATTTTGGTGAAAATTCGATAGATGCATTTGAAAATATGCATTTTGGTTGTTCAAGTGTTCATTGAAAGTATTTTATACTTTTATAAACCCAGAGTTGTCATGTAAGCTCAGATGTTGGTCTTGCGTCAAGACAAATACCTTTTTATGCTGATGTTCCCAGTACGCGGAAACAATTGAATTTGTTTGGTCTTGAAATATCTAAATTTTGTAAAAGTTTGGTTAAAAACTAAGGAGTATCTCCATCATGCATAGCTCTGTCCATATCTGAAGTTTGGCATTTCTATTTAGATCCTTTTGGTTATTTGTTCTCTATCAGCTTTAACATGTTTTGTTTTGGGTAAATGGACTTCCAAATGTTTTGGTTTGATCTGCACTGATGAGACATAATTTGTCGAAATGCGCATATGAAGAATACATTAGCATTAACTTCAGAATTTTGTCATTTATTACCGTATTTTGTTTTCATGACACAAATATGAAAAAGAAAGGAAAGTTTGTAAATGTCAAACATCCCATCTCTTGGCAAACAAATCGGTCTGCTGGACAACAATAAAGCCTTGTTCCATTGCTCATTTTTGTCATATGATAAATATGGCGAGAATTTGTGTCTTGTACAATTTTTCATGTTTTGGTTTTTTAATTATGAGACTACCCCATACCTTGATGCTGACAGAAGTGCTATCTTTTATTTTCACGTCCCTCAACACGGGAACGTGGATATGAGTAAGGTATCTCAGGTGAGATGTAATCCCCATAGGAAGGTAGTCGAGATAGGGAGTATTACATACAGTTAATTCTTGAAAACTTATTCTACATGGGCAAAGGCTTAATATTGGGGGCTTGTCCATTTTTTGTGTCAAGGGGATCTTCAAGGATACATTAATCTTAATTTGCATTACTTTTTTGTGCTAAAGAAGATCAACGATAAGTTTACTTCATGGGCTTCTACTACTAAGATCAACTCTTTGAAATGGTCATGTTTTTGCAGACAATATTAAAGCAATATCATTTCAAATGGCAGGATAATGACATACAAAGCGCTATTGTACATCAGTATTTTTCTTCCGACCCTTTCATTCTTTATACAGTTGTACAGTTTGTAGTAAACATAGTACTAACAAGCACGAAATTTGCCTCATTAAATCTTTAGAATTGGCTTAAATTGATAGATGACAGACATAATAGAGAACATGTTTTGATTTATAATTCAGTACAATAAAAAACTGATTCAATGGTTATTGGAACGAATGCAAGTGCATGGTTCCCCCAGAACCCATTTATCCCTCTCCTTGTGTCGGGGAAACAGTTATGTATCAGGAAATTGGCTATTACCCTCATAGCCAGCACAAAACTTATGCTATGACATGTATTTATTTCATTTTATATTTTCAAATACACAACGGCAAATTAAAAGCAAGCCCACCCTCCTAATAAAACATTGGTATTCATAATGAAACAATATGAAACTGAACGTACAAACAAATCTTATCACGACTTTGATAAGAATAATATTTAAATCATTGTTTTCCTAATTATGCTACGAATAAAATTTATTTTATAATCATACTGCTACATATTGCCTGAATAACTTAATAATCAGTTTCAAACTTTCATTTCGTCCTATTTGTTTTAACCGGGTTCCCAATAATATCGAAGTTAAAGGCTTATGTCCTCGCGTTATATCATACTGTAATGGCAACGCCATATCATCTTCATGATGTAGTTCTGCTTATAATTTCATATTAAATGTAACAGAGATCAAGGTCTTCATCCATGACAACCACAATTTTTGCTCCACACGACTGAGCTTTTTAATTATAAAATTCAAGGATTACCTGCAAATGCAATGTCATTCGGCTATTCATTTCTGAGTTTCGTGCAAGCCAAGGATGGCAAAATGATGAAACATTGATTCGTCGGAGGACGATAACCATAAAGCATGAGAACCTGTAATCAGTCTACCATTCTTTTGCAGCTATGCGAATTTCATTGCCTTTCCGTTATTACTTTTATAGTTGAAGTGTACACTTATATTTTCTCCAATTGAAAAGAGCAATATTGAGTAAAACAAACATGTACATTATCAGTGGGGAAAAATATTGAACAAAACTTCTTGCCTTTATCATATTAAAATATCGTGTAACTTTCTTTGAAAAAAAACGTTATTACTTCATCACTACCTAAAGGCAAAAAGGATCGGCGTATCTAGTCACACGACAGTGAAAAGTCTCGAAAAAACTCTAATTTGAAAAAATAACCCCTTAATATGACGTTTTAGAATTGTGACGTCATATGACACACATCAGATATTTGTTTCTAAAAATATATCTTCTTTCGTCAACCTCTATACTCAGAATTAATAGGAAAAAGATAACAGGAAACACTTACAACGGAAGTCTTAAGATAGATCGTGACTTATAATTCATATCAATAGAAATTGTTACTATGGATACATATACAAAATAAGCTTATTATATATGTTTTAGGCTATACAGAAAAGATTGGATGGCTCTGTAAATTTTTATAGAAACTGGACTGAATACAAAAATGGATTTGGTGATCCACACACAGAATACTGGCTTGGTAATGAGATGACTACTTTCATTATTAAATCGTGTTTAAAATCAGAAAGACCGTGTTTCATAAAATAATTCATATCCAAGAAATTAGTTCAGAAATGTCTGTAATTAATCTGCTAAAATTTGTTATGATCATGATATGATCGACATGATAAGACATCAAATACTTTAATTTGATATCATTGTAATATCATTTCTATGTATTTACAGTATTATGGAAGTGTTAAGTTAATGTTGACCAACGTCAGTAGGCAATTGCAATAAGCTTACAGTTGTGTTCTAGATAAAACAATAACCGTTTTGATATTACTATCAGGTATGAGCACATTAGCATGTATTTGAAAAGACTTGTCTCATGTTCATTTACTCCATATCCTTGCATTGTTATTTCAGTTTGTCTTTCCAACAGTGTCGAGTTTGAAAAAAATCCCCGATGAAAGATTTATTCTGTATATATAGATTTCAGTTATGATGTACATTTTTTATGGGAATTTCTCATATGGATACACTATCACATTTTTTTTTATTAAATTGGCATTTTATTTTATGTAATTTGAAAAATGTTATTCTGACCACCTGTTTAAAATACCAAGATCTAACAATATTATAATGCCAATTCTTCTTTCACTTGACACGATGATTGTCCTGTGTTTGTTCATATGTGGTGATTGTGTTTGTTGGGTTTTTTTGTTGGTCAAAAGATGAAAGAAGTTGTTAGAACACTTTGCTAGTGTATTTTCTGTTTGTTATTGATCCGACATTTTCCCGGATACGACTATACCGATTTTGACTTTTTCCTAGATTGACTAGCTGACAGTGTGACAGGTGCTGTTAACAGAGCAGGACATGCTTACCCTTCTGGAGCGCGTGATGTCACAGTCAGTTTCGTGGGAGTTCACACTGTGAGTGTCTTGGTTTTGCATGTTGTTTTTTTTTGTGCTTTGTAGCTGCCTAACGTCATTGTTTTCTGTGTTCTCGTTTTTGCCATGTCTTTGGATTTTTGTCAATCAAATTAAACTCCTTTGTTCCTTCAGTTTTCTTCTACAGATATTTCATGAGTCTAATAGCATGGATTTGGGATATTTTGCATACATCTCGCTCAGACCGGTGCTAGAAGCCATCTTCCTCTTAATACAGGGTTGTTGTAGGCCTCATAGTACCATTAAGATAAAGAACAACGATAAACCAACGACAGTAGAATACCAAAGGACCAATTGAAGGGAAGATTACAAAAGTCCAAAGACATGACAAAAACGACTACAGAGAAAAAACAAAGACAAATCAAGGACGCGAGACAGCCATAATGCACGGAAATAAAAAGACAACATAAAGAACTCAGGCACTCATAGTGTTAACTCCCATGAAAACCTGGAATGACATCAGGTACTCTGGAATGGTAAGCGTGTCCATACTCCACTAATGGCATCCGTCGCACTATCACTATCACAATCAATCCAGTGTTGAATCAAAACCGGTTGCGTCAAATCAATGAAGACGTGAAATCTAGCTGAAAATGTCCGTTTTTATTTAGGATAAACACACGTCTATCTGTCAATTATGTCATGGTGACGGCCATAGAATTTCTGAAGAAATTGATGAACAAATCCTTTACTATGAAGCCGTTGTGACAGTGTTTTTGCTTAGGTCTAGGATTAGGGTTAGGGTTAGCATAGATTTTACACGTCCATCTTCGTCAATGTAAATAAAAAGATCTAAGTACGAAGCTGAAGTATGTGTATCGGTAGTCACTTCAATTTCAAGCTCATTTGGATATAAATGGTGTAAATATTCCATGATTTTTGGATTATTAAGAGAAAGTACATCGTCCATGTAGCGAAAGCAGAAATTAAAGACTGAGCTAAATGTTTTTTTCGTGTGTGTTAGCCCTTATAAATCTTGGTCTCAAAGATGCATTTGAGCAAAGAAAATGGTCTGTCTCTTTTGAATGACTACTAAGTTCACCGATTCTTAACTAATATTTCTTTTCTAAACATATCATCCGATACAGCAGTCAGTCCGTCAAATTTGGCAACTCGCAACATATGTTCCAAACTTACTGGACGTGTATGCTTATTCATGTTTGCTAGAAAAAACGTTCAACAGCATACAGAAAATACGCCAGGCAGATATTTCATTTGCTGTGCTGTGATACTATGATATTGCTAAGCCCCTCATTTAAAAAAGCTGCGACGTTGATGTTCTAGTAAAAGATATCAGCATATAATGAATCTTTCTGTTTCAGGTAACGACCTAGTACATAAACTAACAAGCAGTGGCAATCATGCATTAAAGGTTATTATGACAGATTGGTCTGGTGTTACAAAGTATGCCGAGTATAACACATTTTTCATAGAGGATGAAAAACACAATTATCGTCTTCACATTAGTAATTACTCAGGAAACGCAGGTTTATATTTAAGTGTATTTTTCAAATTAAAGTGACTTATCTTTAAATAAGTACATTTTCTGCAAGTTAGACGAAATGTGTCAAAGTGCACAACTAATGCAACTATATTAGTATAAAAATGTTCTTTTGTTTCTTGATACGCGGAAGAAATAATATACAGGACATACGTTCGTCTGTCCATTTTTTTTTGTATCCTACACCTGGTATCAACAAGTTCTCCATTTACTTCACAATCTTATGTAAATATCCGTGGTATACTAACGTGTTCACGTTGTGGATTAGGTCCATGGAAGGTTCACTTGCTTAAAAACTGTTTGAATTTCCCTTACTTGTTCTTTGATAACATAATATTTTTTTGATTGTGTGGTATTACCTTTTGGTTCGTTTGTGCTTTTATCAATCAAACAAACAGATAAATACTTTATTGTCAATAAAGACGTCCCGGGGGAGCTGAAGTCTAATTTAGATACAATGATTACAGTTAATTAAAATGATTGGATGCATAATACAATATTACTATAAGAAAGAAAAGTGAAAAAGAAATAACAATCATATAAATATATACACAGACATATATGAGCTAGCCGACAGTTTAGCGGTGAGCATCCCTTGATATATCTTCCAAATTAAGTATTGTCATTTTGTCTCTTTCAAGATTGTGGTCATGGAGTAAGTAGTCTACCTGTATTGGGTTTTATTCGTATGTTTATGATACTATCGGGAAACGGGATAGATAAAAGGGAGGTTTGGGTACCCATAAACCGGTTTAATCCTAACACTGGCTTTTGCTGTTGCCGGTACCAAGTCCTGCTGTCCCGAGTCCCTATCGTTGTTTACGTTTGTCTGTTGTCTTGTTTATGTTTTTCCTATGTAGTTCCCTGGCAGATTGTCACGTGACTAACTTTTAGTCATGGTAGATGTTTTCTGTAATCCTCACTTTTACACACACACTCAACTATAAGGGGTGTCACAAGCATGTATTGCCACTGTATATATAAATACATGTATACGTATTCGGGTGAGGAAGAACAATGAATGTGTAACACTCTGAAATATATATAAATATTGCAAAGAGAAATGTAGTTAATTAAGTTTGAATTGTCTTGGAGTGAACAAACCATTCAAAAGAGTGTACATTTGACTATTATATAAATTCATTTTCTGCAAACATTAATCAAATATTTTTTGAAACATTATGTAGTTGATCTAAATAAGGAAACTTTTTATTTATTGAATTATGAATGTACTTCCTTCATATTTCTAGAGTATGGGACTCTAACACAAAATGGACTTTATTTTCAATTTCATTATTGCACAATTCGCATATTCTTTGATCCACTGGAGCATTAAAATACCTGCCATGTTCGATTGTGGGCAAAGATATTGCATACAGATTACACTGCTCCCGCCATCTCTGTGTGAGACCAAAGAGAAGTTAAAATAGGGTGAAACACAAATTTATTTTGACACGTAATGTGAGTATTGAATCGAGATCTGAACAAGCCACACGTTATGTCTGTGGATTACAAAAACAGTTAACACCACAATTCACAAGCGAACTTCACAAAAAAAAACAATAATGAAAACAAGAGACAACATAAATAACCATAGGAACTCGGGATAGCCGGTCTTGGTACCGACACTAGCAAAAGCCAGTGGTAGGGTTAAACAAGTTTATTGGTACTAAAACCTCCCCTTTCTCTATCCTGTTTCCCTATAGTATAATAAACATGTGAATAAAACCCAATACAGGTAGACTACTATCTCAATAACCACTATCTTTGAAAAGAAAAACATATCATATGATATGACAAAACGTAATTTAGAAAGATGGGTCAACGAGCGCTTTCCGCTCAACTGCCGGCTAGCTCAAGGAACCTAGTCTGCTGGTAAAGCACTGTCGCACTACGGAAGAAAATTCATGCTCAAAACTCCCCGAAGGTTTAGGTCAAGAGTCGTCATGTAATCATTCAAGTTTCAAGTTTTCAATTTCTCAAGTCCCCAACACGGGAATGTTAATATAAACAAATAATTTACACAATATATGTCTAAAACATAAATTAATGCATTAACAGACATTTTTATACAACATATATACAGTTGAGTAATTTGATATGAAAGAAAGACAATCAATAGATCGAAATAGTACAATTAATTGACTATTGAAAGTGCAATTTTACAAAAATTTGCAAATTTACAGTAAACAAAATAGGTATCCGAATTAAATAAGTTTAGTTACATATATGATATTTTCTGTTCTGCCTTTAAGTGTAAACACAGTGTTTAAACTTCAAGGAGATATATATTGATCAAACTTAAAACGCACTTACACAGCGTCTGACAATCCACCGTCAACAAATAAGGGAACAGAGATACAGAAATATTCCACTGAGCAAACATCTCGGTGGTTTAAAAATATTTCCTTTTATAAAATGCACAATTCAGGAGGCATTTTAAGAGAAATTAAAAAGAAAAACTTTATTCAAAAGTATAAACCTATTTCGAACAAAACCTAATGACATATCCCTTAATTGTTTATATAATTATTCTAAATTGTTACCATTATTTGAATTATCACCCCTTCAGGCACGTAATGTCACGATAATGTTACTAGGCTACAGTTACTACACCCATGCCTGTACACCCTTGAAGATTGTTTGTAAACACGAAAGCGCGAGTGTAAATACAGATGCAACAACTTAAGTTTCTTTTATATATAGTTACAGCTATTCCTATATTACTTACTTTGTTTTGTATGACACAAAAATGAAAAAAAAAAAATAAATAGAATAACTTTACATTCTTTGCTTGAATTACACCTAAATAGTAATTTTGTGATGCAATCACAATTTTGCTTCATTTTTACAATTTTTGCACATTTTTATAGTTTATATTGTAACAAACATGATATTTTTTGCACTTAAACTTCATTTGAAAAAATTGTATTGCTTTTTTGCTTTAATTTCTTCAGGTGATTCTTTAGCTGCAAGACACAGTGGGCAAAAGTTCTATACATATGATAAGGACGACTCCTACGGATGTGCAAAAGTTTACCATGGTGCTTGGTGGTATAATAATTGCCATGACTCTAATCTGAATGGAAAGTATTTTCAGGGTGGTTCCAGTCAATTTGGAATTGGAATAAATTGGAAGAGCTTCCACGGATATCACTACTCTATTAAAACGACACTCATGATGATTAGTAAAGCATAATTTTGTAAAATACCGTCTCAAGAGGTGGATTGTAATTATGGACCGTTTTCTGTAAGGTCCCATGTGTACTTTGATACTTCTTGTAATTTTGTATTCTCGAAAAGGACCAGAGCCACGTTCCCCCATAATTGGCCCTGTAAATACGCAAATATCAAAATTGGTTTGTTTATTCAAAAATTTGTGCGTGTATAGCCAAAAGGCTGTGTTAAATGAGAAAAGATTTGTTTTTGGTGTATTGGTCCAATTTAGAGCACCATGACCCTTCAAAAATAGTCTAAATTAGAGATTTTTCACTTTTCGGCCAAAATAACCAGTTTTTCAGTCCCAAGGGTTTGATTTTCCATGTGGCGCCACCCCTCGCCCATCGAAATTTTTGTTGTAACATGTAAAAAATAATGTATTTACAAAATTTAAGCAAAAATATTTATGGGCGAGGGGTGGCGCCACTGTCATTTTCACTAAAGACTGAGTGAAAAATGGCGAAATTCTGCTGAAATTAGCATATTTTCAATTTTAGCGTCACAATATGACGTCATTTCAACGTCATAATTACAGAAAAGTTTGAAATTGACTTTTTTTTGTAACAAACACTTATTCTAGACTAGTTAGCCACAATAGTCTTGTCTGAAAAATGAAATTGAAAATATGACCAGATTTAGGGCAAAAATGGGGGTTCGTGAACTTACTCCTTTGACATTGCATTTTAAAGAAATTTACAATTTTATCATAATTAAAACCCCTTACAAATTCTTCATTCTGTGTATTGCACTCGGTCCATGCCTTTAGGGCTGCATTTGGCCTCCTTTTTTGACATGTTTTGTAATGAATACTTCTTCTAGAGTTCAAATTACAATAATATTACAACTAAACTTTTTCTTTTTCTTTTTTAGTAATTAATTAAATTACAATTACTTAAGGAAAGGAATAAATTGAATTTTAAATAGTAGATAAAAATAAAAACAATAGACTAAAAGGGGTCACCTAAAGACTATATTTTCATCAAATAACTAAATACCGAAGTTACCGTGTATTTAGTTTCTGCATTTGCGCATTTCGACAACTTATGTCTCTTCAGTGAAGATAAAATCTAAACGTTTGGAAGACCATCAACTCAAAGATATTTAAAAACTGAAAGAGAACAAATAACTAATATAATCTAAAAGTAAAGCCAAAATCAGCTAAGGACAGAACTGTGCATGAGGTATATATTCCTTGGGTTTCAACAAAATTTACATAAATTTAGATCTTGCAAGGTTCAAAACAGAATCGGGTTTCGGGCCAGCATCGAAGAACTGGCTACTGGGTTTGTGAATAGCCTCGTGGACTAACAGTCCACCAGCAGAGGCATCGACCCAGTGGTATCAATTAACTAAGTACCTAAGTTACTGTGAACTTAAAAACAAATAATTTTGATGAAAGGTGACTCAAATATAAACACTGCGAATAAGATCACAGCAATAACCATAAAGACTACATCTGTTAGTTGCCTTTGCCTAATATAAAAACTGGAATATGGTTTAGTTAAGGTGGCTCACTCGTCTGAAAATGATTATATATTATTTAATTTTTCATGCAACATAAAAGCACAAACAAATAGTCGATCAGTAATGTTTTAGTATTGAATCGTAGCAACATCGCTTCAACTCCAATTAAATTTGTGACAAGGCTCTTTTTTCGTATGATAAGGTCACTTTTATTCTACTAATGAATACATTTAAAACTAGGTCAGCTTTAATCATGGTTGTCAACAACAAAAATGACGAGAAACTAAGAATCTGTATACATCGATGACGTCACCGATCGGAGCGGATGTTCATTTTAACATTAACACCCGTTGCTAATAATTAACACATGTTGCTAAGGTTTGGCGTGGCTAATGAAACGTTAGTGAAAATTAACAAATGCCGATTATCCAATAAAATAAACGTATAATATAAGATATTTGCATAAAGTATAATAAAAGTATTTATGTTTTCTTTTTTTTTTTGGATTAATTCAGTTAGTATAAGGAGAAAAAAATTACATTAAAAGGGGTATCTCCCTCTAGCATAGCTCTGTCCATAGCTCATTTTGACTTTCCTATTTGGATCCTATCGATGATTTGCTCTCTATCAGCTTTACATATTTCTCCGTTCATGGATTTCCAAATTTTTTTTATTTAATCTGCCCTGATGCAGAACCTGAATTCACAGTGACCTCTTTATATTGTTATTATAGGGCATGTTTGAATTCTATGCTTTAGAGCAAGTATTAATTTTTTCGACATTAATGTTTTGGAATTCCTGTCAGATATTCGGAATCTTCGGGTTTTATCCATTTGACAGCATTATAATTTTTTGCCCATTGACCCCCTTATTTTTTTCCATAATTTCATTTTATTCATCTATGTGAGCATTCTGTAAAAAAATCATTGAATTCTATTTATTCTGTCACATTCATTCATGGTCAAAACTTGTTAAGGTTAATCCAATGAATAACTAGAGGAGTTCAGTTTCCCGCCAAATTTTCAATCACTTAAATCACAAAAACGAGATCATCGACTTATCAGTTTATTTACTTAAATTACCTCTTGTTTAATTTTCTAACAAAAATTATGTTTATTCGAAATCTAATATATTTTCAAATGGAGTAGCGAACCCCCTGAAAAAGACATCAAATTTTTCATAATATTGTCAATACACTTATGATTCATGTATTGAAGATACTTTTCAAACACTTAACAATTTCATATTTTTATCCATTTCATTATTTTAAAAAACTTTAAAAATTAACATAATTTGACAAGTTTAGATATTATATATAGACAATTATACTATTTTCTTTTCTCAGTGCATGTATTACTTGTTTGTTAAAACAATTAAAACCTCTTATTTATGATATTTTGTTTTGATTGTTGAAAAATAATTACTTTTTAGCTCACCTGACCCAAAGGGTCAGGGTGAGCTATTGCCATCACTTGGCGTCCGTCGTCCGTCCGTCGTCTGCCCGTTAACTTTTCACATTTTCATCTTCTCCTCTGAAACCACTGAAGCAAATTCAACCACACTTTACAGGAATGATGTACTAAAGGTCCTTTACAAAGATTGCTCATTTTGTTCCGATTCCATAAAAAACATGGCCGCCAGCGCAGAACTCAGGTTTAACATTGGACCCTAAGGGAAAATTCACATTTTCTTCTTCTCCTCTGAAACCACTGAAGCAAATGCAACCAAACTTCACAGGAACGATGTACTAGTTCCTAAACAAAGAATACCCATTTCGTTCCGATCTGAAAAAAAAAATGGCCGCCAGCACGGAAAATAGTTAACATTGGCCCTATGGGAAATTCAGATTTTCATCTTCTCCTCTGAAACCACTGAAGTAAATTCAACCAAACTTTACAGGAATGATGTATAAAAGGTCCTTTACAAAGGTTGCTCATTTCGTGCCGATCCGATAAAAAACATGGCCGTCAGCGCGGAACTTAGGTTTAACATTGGACCCTATAGGAAAATTCACATTTTCTTCTTCTTCTCTGAAACCACTGAAGCAAATTCAACCAAACTTTACGGGAATGATGTACTAAAGGGCCTTAACAAAGATTGCTCATTTCGTTCCGATCCGATAAAAAACATGGCCGCCAGCGCTGAACTTATGTTTAACATTGGACCCTATGGGTAAATTCACATTTTCTTCTTCTCCTCAGAAACCGCTGAAGCAAATTCAACCAAATTTTACAGGAATGATGTAATAAAGGTCCTTAAGAAAGATTGCTCATTTACTTTTCATCCGATAAAAAACATGGCCGCCAGCACGGAAGATAGTTTAACATTGGCCCTATATGGGAAATTCACATTTTCATCTTCTCCTCTGAAACCACTTAAGCCAATTCAACCAAACTTTACAGAAATGATGAATGGAAGGTTCTTTACAAAGATTGCTCATTTGGTTCTGATCCGATAAAAAACATGGCTGCCAGCATGGAACTTAGGTTTAACATTGGACCCTATTTGAAAATTCACATTCTCTTCTTCTCCTCTGAAATGATTGAAGCAAATTCAACCAAACTTTACAGGAATGATGAACTGAAGGTCCTTAACAAAGATTGCTTATTTCTTTCTGATCCAATAAAAAAGATGGCTGCCAGCACGAAACATAGTTTAACATTGGACTCTATGGGAAAATTCTTATTTTTTTATTCTCCTCTGAAAGCGCTGAAGCAATTTCAACCAAACTTTACAGGAATGATGTACTAAAGGTCCTTAACAAAGATTGCTTATTTCTTCCGATCCAATAAAAACATGACCGCCAGCACAGAACATAGCTTATTTTGGCCATACGGGAAATTCACATTAAAACATGGCCACCATGCAGAACATTAAAACCCTGCTGTTCAGCATTTTGTCAGGTGAGCGATACAGGCTCAGTGTCTGAGCCTCTAGTTGTAAATTAGTATGTTTTAAAAACCTTCACACTTAAGGGTAGATCGAGCCTAATAAAAATCTCAGACAGAATTTTGTTATTTCAAGATAATTTGTAGGTCTTTACTCGTTTGTTCAAAAATTAAAATAAAAATTGAACGTTATCGATTATATTTTTCTGTTATCAGCTTTTGAAAAATAGGCCAAATTCTAAGTTTTTGACAATAATTACAAAAAAATATATCGGGGAAACTTAGAACACATTAACTGTTTAGCTTTCATATGGTATAACTATCAGGTAGAATTCTCTCAATTTTTAATATTTAAGAGGGATACACATATTATGCTATCTGTTCACTTGAAAAATATATTATGTCACCGTTTGATTTAAAGTGATATTTTATGTACTTTGCGAAATACAAAACATTTACGGGAAAGGGTAGCTAATTCGGGCCGAAGTGAATATAGTATGGCGTTTGATACTTGTCAATTTATTATGACGTCACAATGAATAGACCGAGAGAAGGACATTCCGACTAGAAAATCAAGTCAATTCTGTATGCGGCTTGTATTTCAGAATATGTCCAAATGAAATGCCCTGTGAATTAGTGTCGATCTACCTTAATAAAGTTGGAAAGGGTGTGTGAAACTATCAGATAGAATTTTCTTATATTTTCATGATTTACATGAATTTTCATGATTTACATGAATTTTCATGATTTTCATGATTTTCATGAAAATAAATTGGGGGTCACCGAACTAATTTGTGAATAATGGCGAAAAACTGATTTTTCTCTATTATGTATATACAAATCATATCCCTTCAATAGAACAGGAGTTTACCGAAAAGACTCGATAATCTGATTTGTTACCTATTAAAAGTGACATATTTGATCAAATTTAACTATTATAAGACATCCAAAATAATTTCACCTACATTTCATTAGTGAATTCCATTTTTGTCAGATGCACAAGAATGATGTGCAGTTTTTAACCCTCTTACTACCTTAAGTATTTGTAGTAATTTAACTGTCAGTACAGGAAATGTTAATTAGATAAATGAAATAATATTCCTGTTTATTAAATTACAATGATAGCCATTTGATTAATTTATATGTTATTGACTGTGTATAAATGTAAATGCAATACATGTGCATTTACTCCATATCCCTACATTGATTAAGGAGATATGAACATCGAAATGGATATTAAATGTTTAAAAGTGCAGTTTTGTACAAAAAAAGAACAAGATCATTTTGAAATCAAATTTGAGTAGTACATGGGAATAAGACAAAAATTTGTATGGAAACCAAACTTTCGCATTATTACACATATTTGTAAAAATCATGCAGTACAATTAGGAGTGTACCTTCAAAATATTGCAAGTATATTTGAATGATCTCAACATATTTATTTGAAATTCAAAGCTTCAGTTTATATCACCTTACAGATCAACTAAAATGAGGTAACTATTTATTTTAACTTTCATATAAATAACAAAGTTTGATGACACTCACATAATTGATGGACAATGTACAAGTATGCAGCTCTTGGAATTGAAGTGGAAAACATTCTTTGTGGACTGTCCAAATTAATGTAGGAAGGATAACAGGAACACCAACAATGGCCAAAAATTACAATCATATGCCATAGTCTACCAGATTTCTGCAGAAAAAAAACAATAAAATAAAAAAAGCATAGACAATATAGAAACTCGGGATGGTCGAACTTGGTACAGGTACTAGGAAGTCCAACCAAACGCACTTAAAAGTAATGATTGACTCAAACTCATAGACCTTTGTTTATCCTAGTTATGTCCAGTAGGCGGCATGCAGTTAAATATTAATCTACGACCATACATTAAAATTAAGGATATTTTAAACCTATATATTCCCGATTGTGATTAATGCTGTAGTTTACATGCCATTAATCCTTATATCAGATTAATTAATATTGACATCTGAAGATTCAAAGATTCTTATTATCTCAAGATAAGTTTAAATGTAAATTTCAAAAGAATTTATTAAAATATCTAGAAAATTTCTATCTTTGGTACTGATATGTAATTTAAAATAGATGTCAGAAATACATGTAATAAGAAATTAAAAAGAAATGGAAAAAACAATTGTAAAGACATTATTAATCAGCCCTGAAATAAATTGCATTACAATTAGGTCCTATCAAGTTAATTTGTAGATGTTCATTCACCTGTAGCAAAAAATCTGGGGATGGGTCGGAGGGTTTTATTTTATTTTCTTTCCTGATTTTCACTAGAATTATTAGGAATTTAAAGAAAATTTCTGTATAATTGAAAATAAAAAAAAACATGAACTTAGAAAAAAATAGGGGGATGAGAATCTATGGATTAATTTAATGTGGCCTACTTGTAATTGAAATTTCTCACAGTTACACATTACATTCAATTACATTAGCAAATGTTATTAAATTGCAACTACTAGTCATTGAAATTTCTCTTAATTTTCTCAATTACATAAGAAAATGTAATTAATAGCAGCCAATTACATTACACTTTCAATTACCCAAAGTATGCCACTA
>MJUU01045606.1:89033-100885 GCA_002080025.1 Modiolus philippinarum
GCCATATTGATTTTATCACAATCTTGACATGCTTTATACAATCTAGTTGATACAGTGTAATATATTCAGTCGTATTTTAAGATAATTACTCTCAAGTAAGATCAAGAAACAACCAATGAAGGTATATGGAGTAAATGCACATGAGAGAAAGTCTCTACTAATTCATGGTAAAAGCAAGCTATGGAACTACGCTTTTATTGTTGTTCTTCATCTTCAACTCACCATGAAGCTTTCGACGACGATCTTTGCTCATACTTCACAGTAAATACAAGATGGCCCCTAGTACCGGTTTGAGTGGAATTCATTGATAGATGTCGAGCAACGCTACATCAATGTTTGTCATGATGCCGGACCGTCAACAAACATAAGATTAGCTGGTAAAGTTTTCTTACAACTGCTGTTCAGTTTATAAAGATGAACAAGATGACTTCGTTCAAGGGCGATCAAAATGTGTTAAGTTTGTCCTGATCAAACAAGATCAAATCTAGATCTTATTTGATCTAACAAACTAAACTCGGCCTCATTTTTCTTGAAGCCAATTAAGAAATGAATTTTATTTGATCAAAACGTCTTGATCGTCCTTGAAATTAATTATCATGGCAACCAACTTAAAATCTTACACTGTCTTAACAAAATTGTATTAAGCTTGTCAGGATCGTGACAAGATCAAAATGGCCAAATAAGATCATATCGTACCTGCTAGTGTACAGAATGGCTAAATATACATTTGTACTTTGTATCATAGATAATTGTGTTGGTTGGCCTGAACGATAAGTGTTTGAATAATAGCCAAATGAAACATCTGATTAGTTAATACACTTTACCTGTGATGAGACACGAGTTGTCGAAATGCACATATGCAGAAAAATACATTAACAGTAACGTCGGTATTTTGTTATTTACTTGTGATAAAATCTTGATTTTAAAAGCACATTGTTGATAGTTCAAAACTTCTCGATCTACTGATCTGAAAGGCCAGGGATATACCAATAAGTGACGAATAGGCAGCATTAAAACTTGAGATCAAATTAGGAAACGCCTACAAAAGCTGACAACTTTAATCAAAGCCACAGTTCACCTAGTCCTCCACAATGCTGGCAAAACGAAAGTCGAAAGACAAACGTAAACAGCGATAGACATTTGAGACAGTAGGGCATGGACAACGAATGACAACTTTGCCGGTCATTTAATTCCGCTAAAACCGGTGAAAGGGCCCATCTCAAACTTACTATTAGGTATGAACAAAACTCGGTGTTGATGGCCTTCATGTTGATTCGAAGATGTATATAAGAATAAGAAAAGCGTATTGTCATTGCGTGTTTTTCAACAGATTTTGTCTAATGTGCATTTACTTCATATCTTTTCATTGTTTATTAGTACTTGCACTAGTAACAGTCTGCAGTAGGTTAAAGGATGTTCGCTGGTCAATTTTAAAATATCAAGGATTCCTATTAAATGTGAATTTTTGCTAGAAAATTGTAAAAGAAGTAATTTAAGCCAAAAAATTAATAGGTTGCTGATGAAATTACTGGGATACAAGTGCTAGAAAAAAATGGCGGGAAACTGAACTCCTCTGCATTTTACATAGGTTTAACACGAGGAATGTTTATCAAATAATGAATGTGACAAATAACACCAATGGAATAAAATTGTGTCAGATTTTTCCAAAAGATGTATAAAATGAAATTATGGAATAAAATAAGGGGTCACCGGGCAAAACATTACTAAGCTTTTAAATGGATAAAACCATTTAAATCCGAAAATTTGACAGAAATACATAAACATGACCAGCTAACATCCTTAAATCGGTTTTTGGATACCTATTTTTTGCTTTCTCTATAACGATTAACTATAGTACAATACCTTTTCTTATATGTTTTAGGTTAAATTACAGCAGTTTCAGTCTTGAGAGAATCAATATAACATCAAATGGAGAAAATGTGCATTTTGTTATATGTTTTAGGTTAAATTACAGCAAGTTTTGGTATTGTGGGCATCATAATTATATGAAATGGAGAAAGGGTACTAATAAAATCCAAAACCGCAGACTACAAAATATTACACTGCCTTCTTGAATAAGAAAGGAATGAGACAACACGTAATTTAGAAAGTCGGGTTAAAGAGTACTTGCCGCAAAACTGTCGGCCAGAGTAAGTCTGCTAGTAAAAAAATGTCTCACTACGGAGGAAAAGTCAAAATCAAAACTGTCCAAGGGATTCGGTAAGGAATCCGTAGGTATTTCAGAAATCGGCAGATATTATACGTATAAAATCTTCATCTCCTTGGACCTAATGTAACGGATTCACACAGAATTCACAGTCGAGATTTTATATTACGTAAGGAATGTATATTACGTCATAGTGATCCTGGATGTTTTTATTACTTTCTGGATATTTTCAACATTTGTTGTTTAAAAAGATGTTGAAAAACGTCCGTAGTAATAGAGATATGCCATGAAAGTACGTAACTCGACGAGAAATACCTATCTCGACGTATCTTGACCTACGATCAAGATGCGTGTCGAAAGGTGTCATATATTAAGTAGATAGTAGAACAGAGCTAAAATCGCCTTCTCTATCGTTGTCGTACTTTCTGTTGCAGGACAAAACATAGTATTGTTTGTTTAATTTGAGTGTCTTCTTTTTCAGGATCAATATATTGAAAATTACCATATTAAACTAATTTAAAAAAAAAAAATCGATTAAATCGAACAGACCTTTTAGATATGTGTCAATCGTGATAAATTTATGTGAACATCATAAATTCACAGAAACTTCGGTATTTGTTAGTTATTTACATTGCATTTGTATTCGAATATATAAACTGATGCTGTCAGAGACACGAGATTAATTTAGAATTAATTTACATGTATTTGCGAATACAAAGTGTCAAGGGATATGAACTAACTTTTTAGCATTTCGGACAAGATTTAGGCAAAAAAAAAATTAAAAAAAAAAAAAAAAAAAAAATAGAACAAAAACTTTCGGTAAATAAGGTACAGGACATCAGTGAGGGTACTACAATCATCTGTACCTATGCTGGCAAATGGGAAAAAGATATTCTTAATTTCATAAATTAGTCCTTTATCCAAATCAAACCAGAAAAATGACCCAAAAATATTTAAGAAAGAAATCATACCAAAAAGTAACTAAGGTAATATTTATTACCAATGCCAACACAACTCAAATAAAAAAATCCGAAAAATATCACATAGTCATTCCCCAAATAGAAAATGATATCTCAAAAGTATTCACCTTCAAAAATAATTTGGAAGTTTAAGACCCTCAAGATATGAAAAAAAAATAGAAAATTAAAACCTAACAAAATAGTTCCTGTATAGGTACAAGGACAAAAATTAGAGTACCCCTTTTTTGGAACCAAAGTTTTCGAAGGCCAGATTTGTCGATATGCATAAGCATTTGGTCTGAACCATAAAGAAAAAAAGAACTTCTGTTGTGTAGGATGTAAAAATACGCGTTTTGTTTTGTATTGCTTTGTTTTCGGATTGTAAATTCAAGTTTTGTGTTATGATAGGCAAACCACTTCCATAAAGGTTCCCGGTTACACAACTAAATTCCTACATCCAATGTTTCTCCATTTTTGTAACGGTTGCTGTTTAATTTGAATGGCCAGGTCTTCTGGACATGTGTGTCTCAAATATGAAGATTATATATAGCCTAGCAGACATTCATTTGTTGGAATTACATATTATGTACTTCAGTATTTATTTGCCAATTACCTTTTGGAAAAAAAAGACAACAAAAAAAAAACATGATTTTGAGACTGTAAGAAAGCGAACCGACTAATTAAAAACACGTGTATATAATGATGGATGTGTAACAGTGGATTTTATCCTGGTAGTGTATTGACATGCCGCTGATGTTGATCATCAAAAAAACACATTAAACTAGGAAGCACAACTATAAGTGATCATTCAAAGCTTATAACTGTATTGATAAGGACTGATTTACACATTTGAAGGTAAATAATTCTGTCAAACTATTGTTCTGGACTCTTTACATGGCATTAGATCATTTTCTTGCCTATAATGATAAAGCAAATTCAAACATCATAATTTCATTTATAAAGACGCATGTTTTGGGTCAAAATGTACTGCCACCATACGCCCTCTCTTACCACAATCTGATGTTGAGTCAGCTGTGGCCATATTTTGGTGCAATGTCTCCTCTAAACCCTTGAAAATCTGTACCGGATGGACTCTTTCTCATATACACGAAAACCGGTAAGGGTCCGGTCAAAATTTATTAAGGCAAAGGAACGGTGCAAAACAAAAATGTTTGATAAAAAAGTGGCGTTCCCATGGTAACACAAATAAAGAAAAACCGACATCCCATTCTGTTGTCGTAAAAAAGTTGGTGTCCAATGTATGTTTATAAAAAAATCATCACTTCAAACAAAGACAGAGACATATGTATCTATATGTCTCTGCTTCAAATAAGAAATTCCATTTCTATGATTGGTGGAGGGATATACCAAAAAAGTTTTAATTGTTGTGTCAAAATGATAAGAATGGAATTGACATTGTATGGGAAATTAAAACCATAATTTTCTCTTTTATGATATAAAAAGCAAAATAAATAATGTGAGAAAAATCATAAATATTGTATTCAAAAGAATTATATATAATAGATGAAAGTTATCCATTTTTGAAGTGATTATCCAAAAATTTTGAGTAATTAAGACAAAATTAGAAATTATATGTGTAACTTTTTATCACAGTTGGTCTTTTATCTTGTGTGAAGAGTAAATAAAATATATCAAGTAAATAAAACAATTAAGATTATGCTTTAAAAAGTTGCAGTTTTGAATAATAATCAATTTTTATAGGTGGTTATCCTATTCTGATAATATGTCTAATTCCATGCACATTGAAATTATAAGGGCAATTAATTTTTTGAATTTAGTCTTTTGTGGTGAGAAAAGTATATAAAATATATAAAGTGGGTAAAACAGTAAAGTTTTTGTGCAAAAATGTTATGATTTTTAAGAATACGCAATTTTTATAGTTGGTTATCACATACCGATTATGTCTAAATCCATATACATGTACTATAGTAATGCAAAAAAATAGAAATTATATTGGCAGTTTTTTTTTTATATAAATTTTGTCTTTTATGGTGTGAAAAGTAAGAATAATGTATAAAGTCGGTATACAATTAAATTTTTCTTAAAAAGTTACAGTTTTGAAGACTGACCAATTATTATAGTTGGTTATCCCATACCGATAATGTCCAAAATCCATATGCAAAATCAATATACAAGTACTACTATAATAATGCAAAAAAATAGAAATGATTTGGCCGTTTTTTATTCAGTTTGGTCTTTTATGGTGTGGAAAGTAAATAAAATGTATAAAGTGGGTATAACAATTACATGTAAGATTTTCCTCAAAAAAGTTACAGTTTTGATGAATGACAAATTTTTCATAGTTGGTTATCCCATACCGATAATGTCTAAATCCATACACTAGAGGAATACACCAAATTGAAATTATATGTGCAACTATTTATCAAATTTAGTCTTTCATGGTATGAAAAGGAAATAAAATATATGAGTAGAACAATTAAGATTTTGGCGAAAAAAGTTTCAACAGAGGAGAATAGGCTGTTTTAATATGTGGTTATCCCATACAGAAAGTGTCTAAATACAAAATTACTGAATGCAAAAAGAATATGTGCATATCAATTTTTTGTCTTTGCATTCAGATATTTTATCTAAAAATGTTTAGGTCCCATACACATTTTGGCTATAAAATCCTTGTCCCATACCCTTATACTTTGAAAAAAATACATGTCCTACTGCTGTCTGCACCGGTCCTATCTGCGATGAATTTTGACCAGTCCATTATGTCCAAAATGTGCTCAATAGGGTTCAAAGCTTGGCTTCTTGGCTTCATGGTAAACATCAACTGACTCATCACGTAGATGATCGGTTGCATCGTTGTAGTCTATCATTACCATCCATAAAAATGAGTCTCGCAGTGAATGATTGTCAATATGCGGTATTACACTTACTTCAAGAATCTCAAATCGATATATTTGGGCATTACCACGAACAGTTATGTGGTCAAGCCTAAAGTCATATGACAAACAAACCTAGTTTCAACAATGTGCCCATCATTATAGCAGTATTATTTTGACTCTATACCCAAATTCTGCTGTCAGTAACGAGAAAAATATAGAGACTTTCGTCCGACCTATTGGCCCTTCTCGAAGATGCCATACCACACCGAAGACGAGCTCGGTGGGTGCAACCCCAAACGTGCTGTCCTATAGCCCTTTTCATACAGTGTTGTTATCTTTTTCTGGATTTGAACTCTCCCATCAACTGGAGGTACAAACACGCTTCGATTCTGGTTATCACTCACACGGTTGGCTAGCAAGGCAGAACCTTAACCATATATACATTTCAACTATAAAAAATTTAGTGCAGTATCACAGAAACAATGATCAAGTTATCTAAATATTAACAGGGTTATGAATTGTGTTTAGGCTGAACAACTCTCCCGTGTTGGGTTGATAACCGGAATAGTTTCATTTTATCTAAATGCCGAAACCGAAGAGCGGGTCAAATGATTTTTCGAAAAGGCCTAGGTCGCTGTGTCGGTAACAAATGTTTTAGTAGTTGTCTTGAAAGGGGCCTGACAGTTTTAGTCGAATACGTAGTGTTTGTGATTACAGCACACAATTAGGTAACCACTGCCTTTTCAAAACGGTATTGTTTATGAAGGGATTTTACTTGATAATTTTGTCCTATCTCTCTATTTTTACGATTATCCGTCACATGTTTTTTCCAGATCTTAAATTGTCCTTAGCATTATTAGTTTGTATTTGTTTACTTACCATTGAGATTATTGTTAAATGGTAACGGCCTACACGACGCGCAATGTGTCTGACGGCTAATCCTACATCCCGCATACCAATACTTTACCACTAATCATCATTTGACAGCTGCGGTGATTCCATTTCAGCAACAATTGAACAGAACCACCTCACACCAGCGGATAAACTCTACGAAAAGAAACACTTGGGAAAGCTTGATACTCAGTGCATTTGAATTTAAGTTGTACAGGTGTAAAAAAATAATTTATAAATAGGACATTTGTAAATGTAGCATACGTAATTTATCAATAACGGTGTATTTGATTTATTTGAATCGTAAATAGTGTCAAAATCACTCCAAATATTTTTATATTCTATTTTGAATTGGTGTTGCAATACTTTTCTTCCATGTGTTTATTTTCAAATGACTGTAAAAATATCCATGACTAAATATGGTAGTTACTGTGAATTTAGATTCTGATCAAGCACAGAACCTTTACTAATTTCAAAAGAGGTATATAGGAAATTATTTTGAGAAAAGGGTGTAGAACAGACTACATATCAGGGTCAATCACAATATTGACCTGGCGCCTTGTAGATATGAAAACTTAATTAATACGCCAACCTTATTTTTAGGGAGATGCTGTTGAACTGTGTGTGACAAGTAAAATGCAGAATGCAATTTTGTGCAAAATTGGCATATGTGTACCAACCATAGAATAGAATCTCAAGAGCCCTTAGATTGATTTGATTCCCCTAAAACGCTAAAACATTATCACGAAGGGAATTCGAGGAACAAGTGTTCTAACATTTAAATCAATTCTCAGATCTAGTATGATGTATCATCTCGTTAGACAACATATCCTTTCACTTCGTATGAAGCTTTCTTAGATACAATCCTAATTACTGGCAAATACTTTATGATTATTTCAAAAAGTAATTATTATTATAGGTGGCGCTCGGTTGGAAGGTTCGGAGTGTTCTGAACTAATGGAACACCCAGAACTGACAATAAAACAGAATGGAACATTGTTCGGAACAGGTTCCATCTGCGCCGAAAAAAAAGGTGGTGCAAACAGAATTAAATATGGTGACCAAAAGAATATTTTGAGAAACAACAAACGATTTTAATAGTTTTTGCAGGAAAAATTTGCTGGATTTTTGCAAATGATACAAACGAAAAACATACATGGCAGACAAATTTTTTTCTGAGGTTTGAGCATTGAATTCATACCCAAATCGCCCTTGAATTCACAAAAGTAGTCTTTCGAGAAATTATTGATTAACAATTGGTGTTGTAATTTTTTTCATTAGCTGTCTTTAAAAGTTATATTATTCAATGTATGACAACGAAAACAAAAAAATTAATGATTAATGGTCAAGTAAAATTAAAAATAGCTTTGACAAAATTATTCTTGTACTCCTTTTCGTTCGATTGGTCGCTGGAACTGGAACTGAAAGAACATGTGCAGAACTGCCAAACCAAGCGCACCCATAGTAAACTGCAATTTTTAGAAAAGAACATATGTACAGTAAATCAAATATAAAGGAAAATGTCCTAAAATGAAACAGAGAGAATAGAAATAGAAATATTATTATAGATAATATCTCTATTATTTTTGACATTTTTATCGCTATTTAGAATAACTGTAGACGATGATAAACCTTGATAAAGAATCAAACAATCAAAAAATTTATTCTTTAATTTTAATAGGCAATTTAATTTTTACAAAACTTTGTACTCCGGGTGCTCCGGAAGGGTAATCATAACTTGCTCCACATGTGGCACCTGAGAAAATTCAATTAAACGATTCTATGCTTGATCACGACAGTCCCAAGTTGTGAAACTGTTTCATTGTACTAATCAACCACTCGTGATGTGGCCATTTAATTTACGGAGTGTTAATTTTAAGCATTCTCTGGTTAGCATTTATCCACCTGTTTTTGCAGTCATGGTATTGGAAAGATTCTCTGGCATATCGTATCAGCTGAGATACAGATAGGCCATGGCGGAAGCAAAAGTGATCTTTTATTTGTAAGGCCATAATTCAAGTTTTAAGGGTGTAGTTAAAGAGATACGGTCCTGAAAAAATGTAATTAAAGTTATATAAAAATGTTATCTACAGATAGGAAAAATGTCCGTTGTCAAAAAATGAAATAAAATGTATATATGAATGACTTCGTTTCTATGACAACGGCCTAAGAATGTGCTATATTCATGTATTTAAGACTAAAAATTGTTATTCAACAGTTTACCAGATGTTACAATTTCTCAAAAGATATGCAAACATTGGTGGCCATCTTGGATAAAGTAGAAACATGCAAATCTCAAAGGGGACGACCCAAAGAATATTGTATCAAATTGGGTTAGAATAGTTCAAAATGTTCCAAAGGAGAAAATATGTTAAAGTATTAACCATTGTGTCACTATGTTAAATTTTGTTTTAAACTAGTGGCCATCTTTGATGAGGTGAACAGAAAAATCACAAACTTGGAATGGGGCACCCAAGGACTAGTGTGATCATGATGCGAAGTTGCCATATATATGTAGAATTTTAAGTGCTTGATAAGATGCAATTCAAGCTTAATATCTATCTCAGATAGTTTTTGATAAAAAAGTAAAAACAAATTAAAATCGTGAAAGTTCAAAGAAATCAGGCAATTACTCTTTTCAGGGTCTTCAGATTTTCTTCAAAATTGCAGAATGTGGATCTTAATACGCTGACATTTTTTGTAATTTAGACTGCACCTCTATCTTCTATCATTTTCGAAATATAATTTTTTTTTTTTGATATCTCTAACGGTTTTGAGTTATTTGAAAAACAGCAATTTACCCCTATGTTCTATTTTTAGTAAAATCAGTCATATTAATCGGTCTACGGACTTCAAAATCACAACCTTGAACATGCAAATCCTTGTGATGATTCAGGCTAATTTTGGTTAGTATTGTTTGAGCAGTTTCAGAGAAGAAGATCTTTGAAAATTAGTTAATGGACGGACGGACGACGGACGAACGACGGAGCCGACTGATGGCAAAAGCTCACATGGCATTCTACCAGGTGAGTTAAAAAGGTACCATGCACATCTTTGATATATGTACAATTGATCTGCAGCTAAGAACTTCCTATCTCTATATTTTATGAAAGGATATGAAGTAAATGAACAAGAGACCAAAACGCATATGTTAACTCCAACTGCAATAATTTTAATGAGCTGTATGGCCATTTCGGAAACTCATTCTTCATCAGCAGCACTAGAACCCAAACATAGAAAATCCAGAATAAAAAAATGTTTAAAATCACTAAAACCAAAAAGAAATTCGAATAATCAGTAATATCAAATACAGCTAAGGACAAAACTACGATGGAGGGAGTTTAGAATTTACATAAATTTAGATAATAGTAATTGAACAACGTGTACACATGAGATAAAATCTCATATACAAGTACACCATATCTAAGAAAAATAAAGAACATACATCTCTAACATGGGGAATTGTTTAATCAACACTGCATTAAAAGAAAAACTCCTGTATTTAATATTTTATGAAAGGATATGGAGTAAATCAACATTAGACCACAACACATATATTTACTCCAATTGGAATAATTTAAATGAGCTAATCGTAACAAGCTTATCTTATTCTACAGGGTATTTAGCACGCGTTTGTTCTACTCTTGAAGACTCAAATGAACGTTACTCTACTATCACAGCCAGACTTTGACAACAGGGTTATTTGTGAATACATAACAGATGTGAACATTTGATATCTAAATATAACGTTACTAGCAAATGTTGCAGGGGGCAATTCTTATCCCCATGTTTTATGGTAATGTCAGAAAATGTCTGAAACAGCGTAGTGATCCGCCAGAGCCCCAACGGCTTTTTTGTCAACTGCCGCATATTTATTAAATATGATTATTACTTGTGATGAGTAATGCAAACATAGGTTANCTACAGGGTATTTAGCACGCGTTTGTTCTACTCTTGAAGACTTAAATGAACGTTACTCTACTATCACAGCCAGACTTTGACAACAGGGTTATTTTTGAATACATTTAAGAAGTTTTATAACAGATGTGAACATTTGATATCTAAATATAACGTTACTAGCAAATGTTGCAGGGGGCAATTCTTATCCCCATGTTTTATGGTTATGTCAGAAAATGTCTGAAACAGCGTAGTGATCCGCCAGAGCCCCAACGTTTCTTTGTCAACTGCCGCATTTTTATTAAATATGATTATTACTTGTGATGAGTAATGCAAACATAGGTTATTTACCAATCTTTCAGTTGTTATTCCAGTATTCAACCCATTTATATTGTAAATTTATGATTTTTAACTTTAGAAACTAGTGTTGTTCAGTCCACAAGTTTACTGCCGTTCTAATGACTCATAGTCTTTTGCGTCATAAGTATTTTAGCGGCAGATTTGAAATGTATGAATATTTTATACTGGTGCTCATTTCGTAATAATAATACAATTTTAATGATAAAAATAGCACATGATGCTAGGCCACACGTGTAATTCTACACACCCTTTAAGTGCTTATTAAGGAAATTTGCCAGGAGTTATAATTTTTACATAGGAGGACATAGGGTTCCTGACATTCAGCTTTGAAGTGTATTCAAAGTTTGTCAGCGTAAAAGTCATTCATTTTCATTTCGATTAGCTTATCACTGACATTTCAGTCTAGTTAAATATGGACTGGTTACTGTAAAGTTCGTGATTTATTTAACTAGATTTAACCCGTATTTTATTAATTTTAACTAAATACACATAAAATAGGTATGTTTACTTGAATTTCTGCTTGCGGATTTCGTAAACAGACCGGGTTTATTTTGTAAGTTTTAGACCGCTAAACAAAATAAACTCTCACAAAGAAACACACACTTTATTCACATATTTAGTATTTATTGTTGGAAATAAATACAGATTAATACATGGGCATTTCCATATTGGCCTGGTTATCATCCCGAGACACCCATATTGGCCAGAGACGAAGTCGAG
>MJUU01045607.1:441-22572 GCA_002080025.1 Modiolus philippinarum
TTTTTTTTAGATTATGCACAACTAGATACATGGGGCTAACATGATACAAAGTTTCGAAGCTCTAGGTTAAAAGGTCTCTGAGATCTACTCTGGACAAGTTCATCCGGACGAGAAGAAAGAAAGAAGAATAATAATAATAAGAAACGCAACAAAAACAATAAGTCTCCCAAACTTCGCATGAGGGAGATACTCCTTAGTTTTCAACTTCGTTTGGGAGACTTAATAAAAAGAAACACAGCAAAAACAATAAGTCTCCCCAAACTTCGTTTGGGAGACTTAATAAGAAACGCAGCAAAAACAATAAGTCTCCACAAACTTCGTTTGGGAGACTTAATAATAATCAGAAGAAACGTAGAATAACAACATGTCACCCCGACTCGTCTGGGGTGACATAATAATAAGAACTAGATTTACAATTGCAAGCAATAGCCAATGTCACCCCAGACAACAGATTCGATGATCCCATCTTGTTCGCATTCTCAAAATCTACCTAGAAATCAATTTTCGTTGAATTCTGACAAAGTTGAAATTTTGACGTATTTTGGCGGCCATCTTGGAAATGGCGGCCACTTTTATTATTTTTTTTTTCGCAAAAAACCTTTTCCTTATGTTGATCTAACTTCATACCAAGTTTCATTTCATTACATCAAGCCATTTCAAAATAATCCTGCGGACAAAAATTATTGGCATAATAATAATAAGAAGAAGAAGAAGAAGAAAAAGAAGAATAATCAGAAGAAACGTAGAATAACAACATGTCACCCGACAAAGTCTGGGGTGACATAATAATTTTTTTTTTAAATTAAAAAGAAATTTCTGGAACCAGATTAATTACTAAATACCGAAGTTACTGTAAATTCAAATTCTGCATATGCGCATTTCGACAACTTATGTCTCTTAGATAAAATCTAAATGTTTGGAAGACCATAAACTCAAAGATGTTTAAAACTGATAGAGAGCAAATAACCAATATGATCTAAATGTAAAGCCAAAATCAGCTAAGGACAGAGCTTTGCATGAGGGAGATACTCCTTAGTTTTCAACAAAATTTACAAAAATTTAGATATTGTCAGTCGTCAGTTTCCAAATGGAATCGGCTTTCGGGTCAGCACCGAAGTACTGACTACTGGGCTGGTGAATACCCTCGGGGACTAACAGTCCACCAGCAGTGGCATCGAACCAGTGATAACAAATTACTAAATACCGAAGTTACTGTAAATTCAAATTCTGTATATGCGCATTTCGACAACTTATGTCTCTTCAGTGCAGATAAAATCTAAATGTTTGGAAGACCATAAACTCAAAGATGTTTAAAAACTGATACAGAGCAAATAACCAATATGATCTAAATGTAAAGCCAAAATCAGCTAAGGACAGAGCTTTGCATGAGGGAGATACTCCTTAGTTTTCAACAAAATTTACAAAAATTTAGATATTGTCAGTTGTCAGTTTCCAAATAGAATCGGCTTTCGGGTCAGCACCGAAATATAATTAATAATAATAATAATAATATTCTTATTAATTATAATATTCTTATAATCATAATATACTTGTCGAAATATAATTATAATTAATAATAATAATTAATATTAGACCTATAATAGAAAAAAGAAGGGAAAGGGGGAATGTGTCAAAGAGACAACGACCCAAAGGGGAGTAATAACAACTCAAAGCCACCATAAGATCTTCAATGAACGGTGAGAAACCCCACACCCAACGGAAGGTCGGAGTCGGCCCCTGAATACAGAGTAATCAAGTTCAGCGAAATAAACGTCATCCTAGACTCCTATAGACATAAAGTAAACTAACTAGAAAAAAGACAAGACACACAAAGGCTTAATAAATTTCCAGACTTAGGACAGGCGCAAACCTGCTGCGGCGGGGTTAAACTAGTTTTATTGGGCCCAAACCTTCCCTCTACAGCCAATGTGAAAAATAAAAAAACAATAAGTCTTTTGGTTCAACATATAACAATATAACCAATGTTTTAACATATGCAATGTAAAGACTGGTTGTTCATATGAGCATTGATAGCTATCCTGGCTACTGGTCTGATATGATTTATTAACGTGGTCAAAAGTTAGATTCGAAATTTCCGCTATTGTAGTTTTATATTTGGTAATAAAATTACGCGTCTGAGAGACTACCATCATGTTACAATGCCTAGTTAATATCATTTTGGGGTATAAAGTACTTTTGGAGAATTTACAACATTATACCATGAGGTCAAATGATAAATCTGTTTATTTAATAATCAATATTCAAATATCACATTTAGTAAATGGCTATCATGTTATCATGCGTTGTCAATATCAACTTGTCGTATATTAAATACATGTAATTTGAATTGGTATTTAATCAGCTCTGTGAATCCACATTTAACTTTGGAATTTTGACTTTTGTTGCAATTAAGGTAAATTTCCTGAAAATTTTAATTTAAAATTCCACCATTTATTGATACAATTAAGCATTTCTTTTATAACACGAGTTAGTGTGAACACTACGAATTCAAGAATACGATTCTACTTTAATTTGGAAAATTATCTGAAATTCTCAAGGTTTAAAATTTTACCTAGCAATCATACCTTTTCATTACAGTAGTAATAGTCATAATTCAGTGGCAAGAGTGCAAAAATCTTTGATTTTTTAAAAGAAAGTTTCTCAAAGATCTGTTATTTTTGGAATTCTACCTTGCAAAAATATCTTATTAATTTTTTTCACAAAAGTAATGATCGTTTTCAAAAGTTAACTTGGAAAATTTTTTATTCAAATTTTGAAAATTTCCTGAAGATCTAGAATAACCACTTATGGAATTCTGCCAAGGAACGTTTCGTTATTTCATTCATTACAAAAATAATGATTGTTGTCAAGGGAAGATTGCAAAAATCTTAGATTCCAGTTTTGTTGAATTTCCCGAAAAAGATTTCTCAATCATTAGTGTACCAAGAAAACATTTCTGGTTGAATTGCTTCAAGCTTAACATTTTTTTCCAATAATTGAGTTGCGGAAATATCTTATTCAAATTTTGGTCTAAAAAACGGGTGTATTTCGTTTTATTATTTGTACTTGGTAATTCTATAAAGAGAAATAGAAGGAATTGCAATCTTTGATTGATAGAATGTCGTTTAAATTATTTATGATGTGTTTATGATGAATCAACCAATTGGCCAATTTCATCAGATGAAAATGACATTTAAGATTTACAAGAAGTTTGACAAATTTATTTTGATATACATGTGCAATGAAAAGAACTACATACCTGTGAAATACTCAATACAAGTATATTTCTGGCAGCTAGATCCCTGTGTACAATTTTGTTATGCTCCAAATACTGCATACCAAAAGCTATTTGTGCTGCCCACAGTTTTAAAGTTTCTTGTTTCACTCTCTTTTCTCCATACTTGATTAGATAATCTAACATAGATCCTTCTGGACTGAGTTCCATGACCTGTTAAAGAAAGAAACAAACACTAATCATATGACAGGACATGATAATCTATCAAAAAACAATCAGAAACGCATTCTTCACTGTTGTGAACCCGATCGGTGTAGAATTCGAGTTCACCGGTGTAGCGGAACCAAGATGGAGGACAAAGTCATTTGTAACAGGAATGGTCATTTATTTTTTACCTCGTAAGCAAAAATGATTAACTGAATATCCTATCCGTGTGTTAATACTTACGGATATATCATCAAAGTTGATAACTGCTTTACTCTGGTATCCATCAGATATCATTTACTTTGAAGGAAACCTGTCAGAAAACGGCCTTGCATTCCAACACGTAGCGTAAGATCGACTTTATTTTCCATATATTTCTTCCCTAAAAAGTTTGTTCGAATAATTGCATGAATGAATGGTAATTTGATATTGGTCTTTCATTGGAAACACCAAGAATATGGTCCAAAATAATCATTTTAATAAGTTTTTAGGGACCTTGTTTTTGTATTCACGATGTAGACTAGCGATAATTGATAAGTTTTTACCAGAAAAGTTAACTAAGTAGATCGTAATCGCTGTTGATGGAACAAATTCTGGAAACAGTTAAGCTTAAAAACAATAAACGGCTTAGATTAAAATAGTTAAATTTTAAAATGAACTGAAATTGGTATTTCAACGACGGTAGATTATATTTTCACGCCTGGTAAACCCGATGGTCTCAAAAAATGTAGACACACCAAAACGGCATCTGCAACTTTCGGTTGAGAGCATCTGTCGCGGAATGTTCACAAACAAGTGCAAGGTATTTTTTTTTGCCATCACGTATATTTTACGGCATGTTTTAGAAATCAAAGAATGCTATTCCTTCCAATATAAAAGTGTTGAAAATTTCTGCTTTCTTGCTTTGCAAAAAAGCTAGAAGTGTCGGAGAAATTAAATTTTCTTCTGGGCAGTAATAAGGGCACTTCATGCATATCTTAGTAAAGTTTCAGTCATTTAGTCATTTCATTGATTAAAAAGAGGATTCCCTAAAAAGAACATTGTCGAATAATAGGATGCTATTAACAGAACCATTGTCCGCGCAGAGATGGCAGCGATTCAAGCGCGTAACATTTCAATATCCACACCCTCGATAAGCTGGGACCTTTTGTCATACGTCGAGACCTGTCGCTGGTTGAGAGCTTCTGTTTTTAGTAAGATAGTGAAGATATGTATGCCGATTTTGTCAAGTGGTACTACCAAAGCGTATAAATGTTGAAGAACAATAAGTAAAAATTTGTAATGTGCATGGTCCTACGTATATCTACAACATACAGAGAATTGATTTTATGTAAAAGGTTCATATATAACAAAAATACCGAAGTAACTGTTAATTTATCTTCTGCATATACGCATTTCGACAACTTTTGTCTCATCAGTTCAGATAAAACCAAAACATTTGGAAGTCCAATAACCTAAAACGTGTCAAAGCTGATAGAGAACAAATAACCAAAAGGATCTAAATAGAAAAGCCAAAATTCAGCTAAGGACAGAGCTATGCACGAGGGAGATACTCATTAGTTTTAAACAGAATTTTATAAAATTTAGATATTGCAAGTTTCAATAATATCGGTTTTCGGGTCAGTTCTTCTTTAACACTACAGGAAACCAACCCCATTTACGGAAAACAGACTGACTATAACATACTTATGTAACTACCTCAAGAACTGTCAATATCAATGTGTTCTTGCAACTTAAAAAAAGTATTGCTCAAATAATACAAAGCATATACACTTTGCTGATTTTGATTTTCATGTCTTGTAAACGGCTTCTGTGCATTTTTAACGAAGATTGTAGCGTTTTTTTTTCTCTGAATCATTCAAATCTGATTTTTTCTTTAGTCATTGTTTATAAAAAGGTTAGGTTCTGACAATAATTAGGCTGAATAAAAATAAATTAATTAATTAACAATAAAATAATTCCCAGACATCCGGAGCGTTCCTATCTAAAATTTTGTTCATAGTATTCCCATATGCACACCACTTTTTATATGTAATTTATTTTATTGAAAGGATAAGCCCCGAGGTTTAAACCTTACCTCCATATAAATAGATTAATGTTTAACATATCTACTTGACGCAAGCCCTTTTCCAATGTACATTTCAAGAACGTTACTTTAAAAACAAATAAAAGCAAAACCAGTTTTACCAGCAGATATATAGGCCATAAAGCAGATGGATTTTGAAATACATTATGACTATAAGCACTCTGAAAGTATGAAATAAAAAAGGTTTTAGATTTTTTAAAAGTCTTTTTAAATCATGAAAATTTGATTTTCCCTTGCTTGTTATTTCTATAATTTTTTGGCCCTACATGAAAGGTAATTTTTCTTTGTCTTGTATGTAAGTTTGAAACGAATAATCCCGATAAAATTGACCCATGACCAGTCAGGTCAATTAGATAGCGTAATAATCTAATGCATAAGGGTGTACGTCAGGGTGATCTGGTTTAATTTTTATACGCCCGTCTAATGACGGTCGTATTATGGTATACCGATGTCCGATTGTCCGTCCGTCCGTCTGTCCGTCCGTTTCATATGTCGCACTCTAACTTGACAACCCTTTAGCCAATTCACTTCAAACTTTGTAGAGGTATTGGATATGATGGCCTCACGATCTGTATACTTTTTCGTGAAATTTCCATTTTTCTTCCAAGAGTTATGGGACTTTATTCGTCAATTTTAAGGCAATTTTTTACATGTCGCGCTCTAACTTGACAACCCTTTGGCCAATTCACTTCAAACTTTGTAGAGGTATTGGATATGATGGCCTCACGATCTGTATACTTTTTCGTGAAATTTCCATTTTTTCTTGCAAGAGTTATGGGACTTTATTCGTCAATTTTAAGACAATTGTTTACATGTCGCGCTCTAACTTGACAACCCTTTGGCCAATTCATTTCAAACTTTGTAGAGGTATCGGATATGATGGCCTCACGATCTGTATACTTTTTCGTGAAATTTCCATTTTTCTTGCCAGAGTTATGGGACTTTGTTTTCTATTTTAGGGCAATTTTTTACATGTTGCGCTCTAAATGATAAGTACTTTGATCAGCTCACTTTAAACTTTGCAGATTGTTTTATTAAAGAGAAATCAAGCTTAATTAGGCTGTTACAGGTGCTTCTGAATTGAGAACCCCATACCTAAATCACTTAAAGTTTTGAAGGGTGACGACGGGCGCAGCTGTTTATTGAATATTCAATACCTTGTTGCAATAATTTATTATGTGCATCAAGAAGTGTTATCATGCAAATTTATTTTCATAATCCAGTAAACGTTTTATCTGGTATAAGCTTGCAAGGCCTGTTGAACATCAGGGAATATCTCATTTAATAGTGGGCATCAAGTAGTAAGGGGTAATTTATTGTTTATTAAAAGGCGTTAGTCCAGGGCATTAATCCAAATATATAAATATTTTATGCTTATTCAATATAACAGAGGTTCACTACGATCGAGATAAAACCGGGAAATTTTCCTGGCAGTTTTATTTTCGCGATTTTCGCGTTTGAAATGGAATCGCTAGAATAAAACGGTGCGAATACACTTGTCTATAATGGAAGTCAATGGTCAACAATTTGGTAGCGCGAATTCAAAACAGCGCAAACTAAAAACCTATCAATTTACCACGAAATAAAGAAGGCGCAAAAATTTCTCGGTTTAAAGTATATAACGTAAATCGGACAGACGGGGCATAATGTGTATATCTAAATTATTTTATAAGTTCTAACTAAACTTGTTTTATTTGAAATCAAAAGGAATGATACTTGTTCGATCATTTTTACTACTTTTAAGCCGTTTATAAAATTTGGGTTGGTGTGTCGTTTAAATGACTCTTAACGAAATAGAAAAAGCCCAAACCCTCAATTTCATTATGAGTAAAATGCAGATGTAACAATTGTGAGAGACAATCTAAACAAATGATAGAAGGTCGCAACATACAAATATGTTAAAAAGTTTTGACCATTCCTATTTCTGTATTGTCATTGGGTGTGTAATTTATTTTTTTGTAATTCGAACATGTTATTTTCAGAGAAACCTACTTCTACAAAATAGAATCACTGAATTAATATAAAGATATACACAAAGTGATCTTGTTGCTGCATCATTTCAATACATTTTGCAAAGCAGGATGCTGGAAATTTCCGTATGTCAATATTGGAAGGAATTCCATTCTTTTATCTTTAAAACGGATCTCAGATATGTATGACCACAAGGAAATTAACTTGTCTTGCAGTTATTTTGTGAACATCTCGTCAAACATGCCCTAAAAAAGTTGAAAATACCTTTTTGAAGTCTCTCCACATTTTGATGAGACCATCTGGATTTTGGAATGTAAATATGCACTACCATCGTTGACATACCAATTTCTGTAAATTTTAAATTTTCCTGTTTATAATCTTAACCGTTTCCAGAATTTGTTCAATCAATAGCGATTTTTGATCTACAAAGTTAACTTTACTGGTAAAAACTGATGAATTATCGCAAGTCTACACCGTGAATACAAACGAAAACAAGGTTACTCAAAACTTATCAAAATGACTATTCTGAACTATAATTTTGGCGTTTTCAATGAACGACCAATACCAAATTACCATACATTCATGCAATTATCCCAACAAACTTTTCAGTGAAGAAAAATGTAGAAAATAAAGTCGATCTAACGTTTCAAATACGTGTTGGAATGTAAGGCCGTTTTCTGACAGGTTTTTTCCAAAGTAAATGTTATTTGATGGATACAAGAGTAAAGCAGTTATCAACTTTGATGATATACCCGTAAGTATGAACACACGGATAGGAAATTCAAATAATCAGGTAAAAATAAATAACCCTACCTGTTACAAATGACTTTGTCCTCCATCTTGGTTCCGCTACACCGGTGCTACTGTTAGAGGGTTATAGTTGCACGTACCATAGATGTTCAATTAGTTATGTCTCAGGATTAGAAAATAGCATTAACCAATCAGTTATCAAACAGTTCTTTCAAAAACATACTTGCTTCACTAACCGTTTGATGGGTGATGTTAACAAAGCAGGGCATGCTTACCCTTCCGGAGCACCTGATGTCACTCTCAGTTCCATGGGAGTTCCTTGTTTTGAATGTTGCTTTTTATTTCTGTGCTTTGTAGCAGTCTGACGTCATTGTTTTTTTTTTGTATTCTGGTTATGGCGATGTTTTTCGAATTTGATTTTTGGTAATAGCACTCCTTTGAAAACAGAATTACATTAGTAGATCTTTGTGATTATTTTGAACATTTTTAAAGCAAAGCGGCATTCAAACTATGATGTACAGCATGTATATTTTACTTATAAAAACACATATATATATCTTGTAAATGTTCATAGGGCAAACACTCTTGTAGAATATTGTAAAACAAAGCAAAGTCACTATGACACCTACAAAAATGAGCCAGCATGCTCAAACCAGCAGATTACTATTGTAAAAGTTTGAGCGGAAATTTACAACTAGACCTGATCGGTTAATAATTAAGGTCGACTTGCATTATGTCATTTAAGTTCACCTTGCATTAGCTATTCCTATAATATAAATATTCTGTTTTTGTCGTTTATATTCTATGTCATTGGACTTTTGCACTTTTTTTGAACAACGAAGTCTTATCAATAGTTGGTTTTTCACGTAGCAATTCTCAGACTGGGAATTTATTATCAATTTCTGTCAATTTTTATTCTTTGCATGGTGATAACTTCGTATTTCACAAAAGATACGATTATCAAAATACTTAAAGTGCACTTACTTCTAACAACAAGTCAATTTCCGGAATATCTCAAAATAGTCCCCATCCTTAACTTTACAGAACTAATCCAAATTACGGAACGTTAAGTGGGCAACTAATATTTATTTTGAGATGTTTATAAAAAGCTTCGATGGTGAATTAAGTTTATAAAATAACTTAATACCGAAGTTAATGTGAATGTATTTTCTGCATATGCGCATTTCAACAACTTATGTCTCTTCAGTGCAGATCAAATCTAAACGTTTTAAAATCATATATGTTACAAAAACAAATAGAACAAATAGCCAATATGATCTAAACGTAAAGCCAAAATAAGCTAAGGACAGAGCTTTGCATAAGGCATTTTAAGCATCGTTCATGTGAGCTTCAGCATCATTTTGTTCAGACTTAGAAAAGTCAAAATTTTTTCGAACAGTTATAAGTTCGCCTTGTACGATTATTTGGCAAAACATAGAAATCGGTACATGGTACCCAAGATGCATTTGAAAAATGGTGACAACAGCAAGTAAATTGCTAGACTTCAAACTAGTAATACAAGATAACAAAGCTAAAAGTGAGGAATAATTAGAAAAATATACACTTTATACTTCAATTTGACTCTATAAATTATTGTTATAGGTAATCAAGTATTGTAAATATTCTAAAACGCATTTTATTTGATGTTTTTACTTTGTAAAGCTTTAATAGTATGTAATTAGTTTGGCCTAGTTATGTAACTTGTTTACACTAAACAATGGTCAAGGTTATTTCACCTTAGAATATAAAGAAATTTCTGGACCTTTGGCTTAATTATTTATCACATTAGAAATTTTTCGAACAATTTTACATAATCATATTAGTTATGTGATAGTCAGTTAATGGAGGGTTTTCCGGATGTTCCTTGTTAAAGATCATTCTCGAAATATTGTATGTATAAATATAAGGTAGCAAAAAGTGGGAAAGGTAGTCAGTGTAATTAGTTATACAGGATTTTTACCCACTCTTTTGTATTGGATATCGATATCTATTATTCATCATTTAGTGAGGATTATAAGGAATATCATTCTGGACATTTATTGGTGGACTTCAATGGAGTATTAATTTCGATATTTATTTGTGAACTTCGTTATTGTGAGATACATTTTATAAGTTGTTAATTATAAACTGTACATTTGATTTGTAAAATATTTGTTTTGTCTTATTAAAAAGTTAATTTGAGCCAAATTTGTACTTATTGCAGAAGCACAATTTATAGCTTATTTCTACCTCATAACATTATGGCAACTGTAGCTACCAGTGAAAGTATCAAAATTTCGAAGTTTTTTCTCGAAAATGGCAGTTACATGTATCGATAAAACTTCGTTGTTCGGCAATCAGAAAAAACCGCAAAAGTCCAATGAAAACGTTGAATATAAAGGACAAGAAGCTACATAAGCTTTTATCATAGGACTATGCTTTAGCAAGAGTGAGCTTATACCATCCCTTAGTGTTTGGCCTCTGGCGTGGAAAAAAATCATTAAGCTTGGATTTTACGTTCAATTTCAGGAACTATATTTATCAGATATTTTTTTCTTCAAAATACCGAGTATGTGACGGGATATAGAAGGACTACCTCTTGTCTGGATGGGTCTGATAGAAAATTACAGTTGTTGAGTTTGTTTTTATATATATCGGTTTTGGTGTATTTTGATTGACATAAAATCATTTGTCAGTTTATGGCTGTATCGTGTAAAACCTTATCAACTTTTGCAAAAGGAATTAGTTTTTGAAGTAGAGTTGGAATAAAAAGAGAACAAAAGAGACCTATACGGGACTTTCGAGATAGGAAATCTCGTGTAATTGCAGGCGGAAACGATCTCCTATAATACCAGTGAGATTGATAACTGGATTCCTGATCTATTGAAATAAATATGTACCACCATATAAAACAAACAATTTGTAAAATTAAAGTGTACTAATAATTTGTCCTATACATGACAATTATTTAACTAAATTTAATTGACAAAAATCAAATAACCTGAAGCGCTACAAACTGATTTATATAAATCACCGTTAGCTCAACAGTATTCATTAATTTGTGTTTCCTCTCAAGGTAATGGTGTATTGATTTTTTCGTATAATAATAGATTTGTTTCCGGAGTGAACACAACTCCAAAGTCCAGTATTAGTTATATTTTCATACAGTCATGCATAACACAAGACAACATGGAATTATTCATATATCAACACCATTATGTATTTAGCATGTTCAGTAATATGGTCGTAGACTCTTTTGTTAGAAGATGAACTTTTATGTTTACATACAGTACAGCCAGAGACCTACAATGATAAATCAATGTGAAAGGCACATCACTCTGAAAAGTACAATCTGTATAGTTTTGTCCTGTTGCCTCTTTTGAATTGTAAGCGATGCACTTTGCCGCCCGAAATATAAGCAAAGGAACCATAAATGAAGTTAATATAAATGTTTTCATTCTGGTACAGTTCAATGCAAGTTAAATAAGTAGATAAGACATTTTTTCACAAATTGGTCATTGTTTGTAAGCCTTTGAGACCTTGGCATTCAAGGTAGTGACCTTGAAATATATAGTCATTTTTCTCTTAAAACATGCAAGCATATGAAGAAGTTTGAATAAATTTGACAGTCAGTTAATTATTTTCTGGAAATCAATATTTTAAATATTTTCTGTCATGTTACTCCCTTTTTGTTTGCCATGGCAACGAAAAAAAAAAACGAAATTCAATCAATTAAAACTAAATAAAATAATTCTCATAACTAGTAGTCTTTAATTCAATATACACAAATCTTTATTTTCAATTTCCTTGTATTAATTATATTTATCTGATGCCCAGGAACACACACACACACACACACACACACACACACACACACACACACACACACACAAATATGCAGCTTTTCAAAAAATATGTTTATAAATTTAATTTCAAATGAATTTATAAATTTAAGAGAAATGCACAAGTAACCAATATCTTTTTGTTGATCCTATTTCAATACGTGCATGCTAATCCAGCATAGGGTGTGTCTTTATATAAAATGTAAATTAAATGGTAATTAGCCACTATGTTGATATCATTTTGGGGGGGGGTTCACGGCGATGCAATGACAGGAGTTAAACCTACGCATAGTCTATCAATACTCTTTCATATTGCTGTTATTCAATGAGTTGTATTGTGTGTTATTTTTCCTTTAGAAATGCCTTAATAGTAAAAAGTAAAGGATAATGATCCCAGCGGTTTTCTCAATAAAAGGTAAGTGGTTCACAGCCGACTGGATGGCACGCTTATCATTCAATTGTAACAAAAGCATATAAAGTTACGAGGTAGCTACTCTAACAAATTAGTATTCAGGTATTCTGTCAAATCCCACATAATATCCTTGAAATTCGAAATAATCAATGACGGAATATGGAGAAATTGCACATGAGACAAATTATCTACAAATACATGTACATGGTAAAACAAGCAATGGAACAAAGCTTTTTGTTGTTCTCTTCAACTTGAAGTCACCATAAAGTCTTCTACAATGAGCCTGGCTCATTCCTCACAGTAATTTGAAGATTACTACCGCCTTACAGACTTATCCTGCAAAATCTCAAGATACTGGTCAAAGCCTTCTACAGTTAAAGCGCGTCATGCTAACGGGCGTACATAAAATTTTTTTGTGCCGAGGAATGCAAAATGTTTAACCATCTGTAAACTATATCTATAGTTATTCATTAAGAGGAACATGACAATGGACTCAACAGCCAGAGTCGACGCTAGTACTGTATGTGCCTTACCATGATAACCCCAAAATATTTTAGGTTGTTTTAGAGTTAGTATTATTGTATTTATTGCGAGTGTTTTTTTAACAAAATGAGGCTTCCAAGAGCTTGTATATCTAACTTGGACCGTGGCTGATATAGTCGAAATGGTCCAAAATTTTTTCAAGGTTTGTTGCTAGACCTTGATGTTAAATTATCAAAGTTAAACAATGTTTCCGCTGGAGGCAATTTTGAATGTGATGATGACCTATTGTCACCTTTTTAAAGGGGACAATTTTTTGTGCTGAAGTTTGGTTCCAATTACACAAGTACTCTAAAAGAAGATGTTTGAATATTTTTCCCATAGGTCCAATGTTAAACTTAGCAGAAGCGGACTCGTGCCCGCATTTTTAAAGGGGACAACCAAGGACTACTTGAACCAAATTTTGTTTCAATGAGCTTTGTGACTTCAGATAGGGCCAAATGTTCAACAACTGTGTAGCAGGTTATTTTCGTGGTTCGCAGATTTGAGTGGAAGGTTATGCCAAATATTAAAGCGGTTAAAATTTTCGTGGATTATCAGGGATCCTATATATATCCTAAGAATACCTAAAACATTTATTTTCGCGATTTAAGCCGATCTGCGAAAATACGTGAAAATTAAAAACCCACAAAAATTACCCGCTATACGGTATGTTCCATGCTGGAGGCCATTTTTAATGATATGCAGTTTTGCCAGACTTTCTATTAAAGGAGACAAAATAAGGACCATATTGAGCAAGTTTGCTTATCATTCTGAAACATAAAGTATCTTCCAATCGGGTCAGACATTTAACTACATTGTAAATTCCTCTAGTGGCTATCTTGGTTGGGGTGTGGACTTGACGGACAATTTTTTTTTAAAGTGGACCACCCAAGGACTATTCTGATTTCAATTGCCTTCAGATGAGATCGTTGAGTTTTTGCTTATATGGTGAAATTTTAAACAGTTACTATGTTCTCCATTTGCGGCCATCTTGGATGGAAAGCGGATATGCCGGACACGTCTTTCAATTTTGGTTACAATTGATAAAGAAGAAGATCTTTGGGTAAAAAGTGTGTAATTACCACATGATTGCTTTGGAATATTTTGGCCACCCAATCTACAGCTCGGTAATCGGTCAGTGCACAGATTTGATGCAATTAATTTCTGTTATTTTTTTATTGATAGCCTTATTTTCTACTGCATTTAAAAATTACGAAATGCCGCTTAATTATCTGCATTAATATAATAAAAAATCTAAAAAGAGGTGCCCTAGTTTAAGTTCAATTTAAGCAATTTTCGTTGAAATTTGGGGGGAATCACCTAGAAGTCAAAATTAAGAACGGAAAACCAATGGCAGCATATGAGTTTTTACAGTTGAAAATTGGTGCGAAAATAGTTCTTCATAAACAATAACTGTTTTGACAGAAAATGAAACTGATAAAGTTGTTAAAGAAGAAAACGTTTCTTTTGTCGCCTATCAAAATTGAATTACATTACTCTTACCTAGAGTATGTCTCTCAATTTGGTCCAAAGTTAAATTATTTTCCCCACTTTTGATTATTTTAAATGCGATACGACCGTTGCCGGACACATTTTCAAAGACCAACTAAGGACCATTGTGACGAAGTATGGTTCCAATTTGCTAAGTACATTGTACTTTCAGAGAAGAAGACGTTTCCCCATAGGTCCAATGTTAAACTAAAATCACCTCTGGAGTCCTCCGTGGACTTGCTGGATGCATTTTAAAGGGACTACCCAATGACTTTTTTGTACCTGCATGTATGTGCTCAATTTGGAAGTTTTTGTCAGTTCTTAAGAGCAGGTCCACGAATAATTGGACAAGCATTCTGAAAAACTCATCTAGGTGGTTTACAATCCTCTGTGCTTGGTTGTTTTTGGATCGAAAATGTGGGAGAAGTGATGCTTTCAATCCAAATTTTGACAATTTGTAAGACATAAAGGGTATGACTTAGCCAAAATTGATGGCAAATTCTAAAAAAAAAGTAGAACTGGATATTGTGATAAATAAGTATTAGAGTGTGATCAGTTTTAGCCCCCTCCCCCCAAAAAAAACAAAAAAGCACAAGCAACGAGCAAAAAAGGTCAAACCCCTCCTGTGTGACATCTTCGTAACCAATGAGACACGTGACTCAGAACAGCTAACCTAAAAAGATGAATACGCGGAACCCATGCCACACTTACCATGATTCGTACCAACCGTATCACTCAGTCCAGATTACCTAATAGACGCGTTCCCTGTGACTCAGATGCATGTCTCATACAACTGCATATTTCTCCTTGCAGTATGGTAGATACGATGATTAGGCGCCTCTACACGACGTCAACGGAAGTGGAAATGAGGTTACCATATAAGGAAAGGAATCCGAGGGATATGTACGGAAAACGCATTATTTTCGTCCGTACATCGATTTAAACTTGAATGACCATATTTGGAAATGAGTGGGGTATCATGTGACCATATATGGCTGACACGTCCAAATATGGTAAACGAATTACTTTTTGCTCGTACATCGATTTAGACCAACATGAACATATTTGGAAACGAGGTGGGGACATCACGTTATCATATATGGAAAACATGTATAAGTATAGCAAACGCTTTATTTTCGTTCGGAAATCGATTTAAACTATCATATTTGGAACTGGTGTAGGCGTCAGCTAACCATATATGGAAGACACGTCCAAATAAGGTAAACGTTTTATTTTTGTTCGGGAATCGATTTAGACCGACATCGCCATATTTAGAAATGGAATGGGACATCACGGACGAAAATAGTGCGCTTTTCATATTTGGGCATGTTCTCCATATATGTTCCTTGGATTCCTTTCCTTATATGGTAATCTCATTTCAACTTCCGGTGACGTCGTGTGGGAGTGCCTTATCATCTTGTCGGCCATACCGTAACAAGAAATATCCAGTTGTATCAGTCATGCATTTGTATCAGTCATGCATTTAAGTCATGGGGAACGCGTCTAACTTCGGTATTTAGTTATTAGGTGAGCTGGTCTTAGTCATACGGTTGGCACAAATCATGGTACGTATGTAATGGCTTACGCGTCTAAGGTTACGTTTTTAGGTTAGCTGGTCTGAGTCATGTGAGTCATAGGATACAATGGCTTCACATAGGAGCGGGGATTGACCTTATTTGGCTCGCTCCTGTTTTATTTTGAGAGGGGGGCTAAAACTGATCACAACCTACAATTTAAATATTCCTGTGAAGTTTTGATGAAACAAGATAAAAGATGTAGGAGATGTACCTCTTACCAACTAAATTTGACTATAATTTAAGTCAAAAAGGCCATAACTTTGTGAAAACGGGACTTAACATTATGACAACATAATTTGCATTTTTAGGGAATATGAGCGTCAAATTTGAGAAGCATTTGATATCCTCGGGTTTTATCCATTTAAACAGGATTAAATGTTTTTGCACATATATCATATTTTCTTGGTCATAGGTCACTTTAAAATGCCTAAAATAGACAATGTATAAAATTATATAAACTTCCAATTATAGTTCCATATATTTCAAGGCATATAAACAGCTAATGGAAATTGAAGGAAAACTCTAGACAGAGCTGTTTCCCGCCAAAATTTTGACGTCTTATATATCTCAAAAATTCTTACATGGATTTAAAAAAATATTTTGCTCTTGTTTTTTTTTATTAAGAATGCTCTTCAAAACAAAAAGGTCAGCATTTTAGTTCTAATTACAAAATTTCTGACACTTATTCTCCCTTAGGGCATTGTGATCAACAATTAAGTGTACAGTTTGGTTAAAAATAAGATATAAGATGTGATAAATTGGCGCTAACAAATTTAATTTCATATCAATAAGGGACATAAATATGAAAAGTGCAAAGCATTCTGACAGCACAATATACATAACTAGGCATCCAATGGAATTTTCGTTTCAATTCGATCAAAGATGTAAGAGAATAGATGTCTATACTTTTCTGATGGACATTCAGACAGACGAACAGACAATATCGACGGCCCTAACAAAAACAAGATGACGGCCCTTAAGAAGGTGAAGACATTATTCACTCTTCGTTAAAAAATGCGGATATGAAGTATGCATTTGTAGTAACAAGACATATAATTCAAGATACACTGTTTTCTAAGCAATCCCTGAAAATACAGTCGATCATTTAGTCATTTCTCAACCAATAAAATTTCTTAAAAGATAACAAATTAATAATATTAAGAAATGATATATAATATAAACGCAGATTAACACATGAGCATTTCAATATAGGCCTGGTTATCATTCCGAGACACCCATATTGGCCCGAGACGAATTCGAGGGACAATTTGGGTCGAGGGATGATAATCAGGTCAATATGGAAATGCACATGTATTAAACGTTTTATTACATACTTCGGACGCTTAGAAATGCGAGGCCGATATAGACCGGAAATCGTTTATTTGCCCAGGCCAATATGGACCGGAAGTCGCTTATTTTGTCTGAAATGCACGAGGAGCATAAAATAACATGCTATTTTAATATGGACAGTCTACTTCCGGTCATATTGATCATGCAAAAACCTTTTATTTCTATGTAATAAATATATATTTAATTTAATATTATAATATATGTAATCCATACCAACATAAATGGTCCAGGAGAAGAACAGACTCCAAATAATTCTACGATACATTCATGCTTCAATTGAAACATTAATTTAGCTTCTTCTTTTATACTTTTGTATGTAGCATCAGAGTCATGTGCTGTTTTTATGGCAACTTCAATCTGGAAATAATTTCATACAATATTTTATTTTTTTAAAACCCCAAACATTATTGTGACGTCAAATTTCATTGGTCTCACCCATGTTTTTTTTATTGGGTCCATGTTGCTCATGTTTGTATGTGTGTGTGTGTCTTCAGTTTTCTTGTGCCGTGCTCGTGTTGCGTGTCTGTTTCTTTGTTTTTTCTGGTGTTGTCATTGTCCTTGTATTGTTCGTTTAAGATTGACAGTTCGGTTCTCACTTATGGACAACAAACAACTTATTTCACGATAAATACTCCTTTTCAATGAATACGTACTTTCCCAAAAATAATAGTGACGTCGACTTTATTGTCAATACTTTTTAGTGTTAAAGGATTCGAATTATAGGAAATAAAAATAATTTTTTAGAAGATTATGGATATGCAAACTTAACTTTCACTCACAAACCTTACATAAAGCCCTTCAGAATTACTGGTGTGAGGTCTAAATTGATATAACGTCATTTTACGGGAGAGATAACGGATAAACCGTTCGAGTCCGAACCTAAAGCGGAAATCCACTTGACGAGCATCGAATAAAACGTATTGATAACGGTTGTTTATATGGCATCAAAAATAAGATAACAATCCGTTTTATTCGTTACCCGTCCGGTATGTTTAATGTTTTATGCTGTGCCCATCCGTTGTACTTTCGGTGTCAGTTCGATGCGATTTCGACTTTTCGGTAGCAGGTGTAACTACGGTGTACTTACTGTATGCCTCCGGTTTTTTGTGCGCTTTCATTGAAAGTAAGGAACCAACAAAAATACATACCACTTGACAAAAATAATTTTTTGTCTGTTTCCACTACGTTTGTTCTATATGATGCAGTGCTTTACATTTCTCAATGCTAATTGACACAAAATTTGACAAAATAACGTAATAATATAATAAAACGTTTTTCCATTGGTATTTCCAGCGATTAATCATGCTTATTTTGAGCGTTGTATCCAACTGTTGTTCAACATAACATAAGAATTGCAAGTACGACCATAAAGTTAACATCAAATGACATATTACCATTAAACGCATTTTAAAAGTTGGAGCTTAAACCATGGTTTTACATATAAAATCTTATGTTTTACTATGAATTACGCTCCACTCACTTCCATTGAATCTCCGCCTCTTACGAAAACAAATAAATAAATTCAGTATATCATTTCATTAAATTGACGACAGTATGACATTTCTTTTCATCGAGCTATATAACATAACATAATACACCAACTTGTTTGGCATCGAAAGGCGAACGGCTAACGGCGAACGGCGTACGCCGTAATGTGATTCCAAAACAAGTCAACCGGCTATCATTTAATATGGCGACAGCAGTTCTGGCTGTCGCGATACTTGCCTTTATCTCGTTGAAAACTACGGTGCCGAGGAAGATGAGAAAATTTAAACAGCAGCAATGTGTTCAGTGATATCAGTGTTTGTTTTTAAGTGGTTAGAAGCCATAAAACAAGCCATGACATTGATAATTTATTTATAATATCAAGATACATTGCTCCACCAAGATTGGTCCTACTTGTTTCGTACGCCTTTCGCCGGCGGCGAACGCTTGTGAAAATTTTGTATTAACAATAATATTTTAAATTTCTTCTCAGTATCTTCGACATATCAAGATAAATTGAACATTTTAACATGATTTTCCGTTATATGGTTGTTTTTCAATATTTGTAACCTTTATTTTTTTCCCTTGTTTTATTTCTGCCATCTTGAATTAAAAACTCGCCGCCCCCGAATGAGTCTGGAGACAGGCGAGGGCGGCGCACGCCGTTTCTGTGCGCGCATACAAAATTTTCTGAATCAAGTGTACTGGCGATCCGCCGCTGCTGATAGGCGTACGTTTATAGGTGCCAAACAAGTTGGACTAATGCCAGAAACTGATTAAAAATCCAGAAAAAAAAAACTGGGACGTAACTTACATTCTCTACGCCTTAGGGGATATCGACAGGATATTTTGCATGAATCCGTTAAATTGGCTTTGGGATTCAATGACCTGAAGATTTTACACGCATGCTGACCTCTATACTGTCAATGTCTGCTAAAGTACATAACGATTCTTTACCAAATTCTTTGGTAAGTTTTGAATTTGACTTTTCTTATGTATAATGCGCAACTGTTTTACCAGAAGACAAAGATCCTTGCGCCCAGCTGGAAGATTAGCGGAGATCACACCCTGACCCATCTTTCCAAATTACGTTTTGTCTCATTTTTTCTTTTTCAAGATAGTGGGATTGGAGATGGTAGACTATCTGTGTTTTGTTTTGTTTTTGTTTTTTAATTTTTTTTTCGTTGTTTATTATAACATAGGGAAACGAGGTGGAGAACAGGGGTTTGGGTAACCATGAATCGGTTTACCCTACCATTGGCTTTTGCTTAACCGCCACCAAATATAGTTATCCCGAGTTGCTATAGCTGTTTACGTTTGTTTTTTGTGTTTCATTCGTGTTTTTCTTGTGCAGGGGATCGTGTCATATATTTATTAATTTCGGCAATTGTACGTGTTCACTGTAAAATGAATTACTCTGATAAATATTACTGTTGACGGCCAAAATAATTCTAGTTTACAAATTACGAGTTTCTCATTAATGCAGCTATTTTAATTGATAAAATTTACCATGAAAGTAAGAATGGTCTTTTAAAGTTAATACAAGAATTGTGGGCGCTTAAGTTTAATTGAAATTGTAAACAGTCAATTAGTTTATAACCAAATGTAACGGCAATAACTAAAACAAATATTCTCTAGCTGAAAATCTTTTTTCAAGTATTATACCCTTTCATCAAAATATTTCTCTTTCAACAATACAACGACTGAGCCTGAATCGCTCACCGGTCAAAATGCTTTTTTATGTAAACCATGTCTATGCTAATGACCGAATATGATATTTCTCTCTTAGGATCTAATGTTAAGCTATAGTCTAGTGAATTGGCTTCAGAGGTTAAAGGAAAGTTCATCCAAATGTTTCTTAAGGGTCGAATGTAAAACGATGTTCCATGCAGGGGGCAATGTTTTTGTTTGATTCGACCAAAAATGAGCAAGATGAGCAAACTTTGGAAAAGACCTTCCATGCATCAATTTCAAAGTACATGCAGATAACGAAAATTATAAATATCCCTTAGGCTCCTTTGTAAATCTATGTTTATCACCGGCAGCCATGTCTTTTTTATCGGAACAAAATGACCAATCTTTATATAGGACCTTCCATACATCATTCCTTTTAACAGTAGTTTCAGAGGAGAAGATGAAAATGTGATTTCTCCATAGATCCAATGTTAAACCCAAGCTAGGCTGACAGCCATGATTTTTGTTGGATCGGAAGGAAATGAGCAATCTTTGGTGAAGTACCTTCTATACATCATTCCTGTAAAATTTGGTTGCATTTACTTCACTGGTTGCAGAGTTAAATCTGAAAATGTGATTTTTCCATAGGGTCCAATGTCAAATCAAAGTACCGCGCTGGCGGCCATCTTTTTCGTCGGATCGGAGGGAAATGGGCAATCTTCAATCTTTGTAAATAGTGGAGCGGCGAGGAGGGAAATTTTCAAAATTTAAATTACCCGAAAGCCCCATGGAATTTTATTATCACAAACGAAAGTGTAATATTTGTTCTTCCAGAAAATGGCTGTCGTCGCTATCTGGCATGGTCCAAACATACTTTATTTAAGAGTCAAAGGTCATAGCCCTGAGAGCTGTATTTTTAGTTTGCCGGGGTATTTTTTGACATACTTTTCAGATATTTGGCAAATAAGTGTATCACAAAAAAGTTGAATATTTGGTACCATTTGACTTTCATATGACATTCACCTTTGACCTTGAGGTCAAATAATTGTTTTCAAGTAAAGGATTTTCCAATACACAATAAATTGCACTGGCGTTGTCGTATTTAAACCGAGTTTTGAATAAATTAATGTGCGATCTGTGCTGCTGTAGCTTTCATTGAATTTGACCTCTTTCAAGGTCAAATAAGGCAATTTTTCTTACAATGAACAGAGCGGTACAAGGTTGACTAAGAACAAGGTATTTGACACGCGTTTTTACTATTGTACAAGGTGTCTGCAACAATTATGACTCATGTTAGTCATTGACATTGAAGATTTATATCAAAATTAAGTTTCCTCACAATATTTTTGGAAAGAGGGGGGGGGTAGGGCAAACATCTAAATGATTCTTACGTTTGACATTTACAAAACACAAAGTACAACATATGAATCATTGGTTTTTGGACCTTTTGTTGACATCGACTTAGCTCAAGGTTATTTTTGATAATAGTTATCTTTTATTTTTATTGCGTGCTGTTAAACCTCTACGCGATCTTCGCAATTAAGTTAAAAAAA
>MJUU01045607.1:27350-45386 GCA_002080025.1 Modiolus philippinarum
CGATTTTAAGAACCCATGAACTAATGACTTGTGTGCAATCCACGAAAATTGGTACCCATGAATAAAAGTACTTTCACAGTATATAATTGGCTTGTTTTACCTAGTGTTATTGATATATTCGGGTTTTTATCCAGTCAAATTAGATTAAATTTTCGGTGTACATTTATGTCGTTTTTCTTTCTATATATCTCATATAACCACATTTGAAATTTCGAAATGGATGGTGGTATTATTTCAAAATAAAATTCAAATTATTTAGCCATAGTTGGTAAAAAAAAAAATCATAGATAAAAAAATACAATAGACCATTTCACGATAACTGCGGTCCTGAAGTTTGCACATGCCCTCATATGCCTTTGAGTGGGTCAAATGCAACGTCATAGTATACGTGACGTCTTGATTAATTGTACTACGACGTCATTTTTGCGGGAACTGTTTTTATTTTCCACTCAAAATCGGAGGACCGCAGTAATCGTGAAAGGGTCTATTACTAATGAGCAATGAAATATCAAGAGAGACCTTTTTTCGGCCAAAAGTTTGATTTATTTACTTATATCTTAAAGAATATGACATTGAATTATAAGTTATTTTACTTAATTGGTCTAGTATATAGAAAAATCTTTGAAATCTAACCGAATATTACCGGGTATGTAACTTCTTATTATACATATACCTCCGTAAAAAGTTGTTTTTTTTCTTTCCATGAAAATAATACCCTTCAAAGATTGAACACATTTAAGTAACATCATTTCAATATAATGAAAAATTTATATAAATAAAGCATGTGATTAGTTCAGGGGGGGGGGGGGTTTGCCTTTTGAGATTATTTGAACTTGTTTATCAACTGTATCATTAATACATGATCGTTACACCATCTACTACAATAGATGCTGGACTGTAGCTATTATCGGTTTTTGTTTAGTTGTCCAATACTACCACAAAATTATGCAGAGATTGTAAGGGTCAACAGCTAATTTTTATATGTGATTATTATTGATGGGTAATTTATTTGCGCATAAGGAAAACAAACTTCAGCAGAATTTCAGCGAACATAAAAGAACCAGGACTCGATAAATTAGTTACTAAGTTCAACAGCGTAAAACAAATATGGATCTTTGATGAGACATAATATATCATGTCTTTTTTTGCTATTAAAGTCTAAACATGATTCTTTTCTGGAAAAAAAACTTTATGCATAAAAAAAATTCATAAATGGTAACAAAAAACAGAACTATGATTTTACATACTTATCTTAATATCTCTTTTTTCAATTACAGTCCAGCTTTCATTATTCGTGTTACGTGGCTGAAACAGAAAGTAATATCTCCTCAAAAACGAAATTTTGATTAACATCAGTATTAGTTGTTATACTGGGTCGATGTCTCTGCTGGTGGGCTGTTTGTCCCAGAGGGTATTCACCAACACAGTAGTCAGTAATTTGTTGCCGAACAGAAATCAGATTTTATTTGAAAACTAACTTAATCTAACAAGAGGAATAACATCTCGTACAAAGCTATGGTTCGCTCTTTTGGCTTTATATTAGAAGTTTATTGGTAATATGTTCTATATAAGCTTTATAAATTTTTTTTATTTATGGCCTTCCAAACATTTTGATTTGATTTGCTTTAATTGGACGTAAGTTGTGGAAATAGCGATTTGTTGAATCGAAATTTACAGTATTTTAGCTTTTTAGTTATTGAACTTCAACTGATATAATCATTTACATCTGAGGAGGCTAAAACAGAAAGGAATACCCTCTTCTAATGAAAACGGCGCATATTGTTATGATCACTTCGTTGTGTAAATTACTTATTGAAAATTTTAGTCATAACACAATACCGAACAGAATTGTCGAAAGCCACAGTCAAAAAGGCAAAAAAGACAAAGCAGATGGAAAGGCACACAAAAGAATAATACAATCTATCACCATTGAAAGTGCAAGATCGAGAGATCTCAGACACCCAAGGGCAAGATTTCAATATTTCTCTGACGAGGCTTGCCGAGTCAGAGAACCACTGAAATCTTACCCGCGGGTGTCTGAGATTTATAAATCTTGCATTTTCAACGGTGTTTGATTGTTTTTCTCACAATTATAAACAAAATACAAGTTTCTGTACAACAAGACTATAGTTGAGGTCCGCCATGTCTAAGCAACTTACTATGGCGTCGATAACGTCATAATGTATTTCCTGGCGTGAAATTCTTATCTCACCCATGGGTTGAAACGAGGACTTTTCCTTACATGGACGCTTTCCGTGTAAGACAGCCCATAGAAGACAGGGTCGCGTGAAGCTGTCATACACGGGTAATCATCCAATTCGACGTTGCGATTTGTTCGACGTCACAATTGTTACCACAATTAACTCCATGGATCGTTTGACGTCGCAATAGAGAACTCCACAAGAAATAGCAAGATTTACTTTCGTTCGGGTTGTTTGTTGTATTTTACAGAAGAAATAGGTTCTTATTTTTGACCAGAATAAAAGATCGGGATATCTTCCACTCGTGTAAGAAATTCTACGTCTTTTATCCCCGTTTCACTCGGGAAATGAAGGAATTTCTCACACTCGTGGAAGATATCCCTTATCTTTAATATGGTCTCGTATAAGAACCTGTTAATCTCAAACGGCTAAAAATAGGTACTGGCTTGTCTCAAATGTGAGAATTTTCGACCTCAATGGTCCTAAAGTGGTGCACGGAATAGGGGATAATGACAAGATACTTTGCTTGCATCCGTTAAATTAGCTTTGAGATCTACTGACCTGAAAATTTTAAATACATACTGGCCTCTCACTGATACTGTAGATGTCTACTGAAATATATGATGATTCTTGACCAAATCCTGCGGGAAGTTTTGAGTTTGATTTTTCTACCGTAGTGCGGCAGTGTTTTACCAGCAGACTAGGCTCCTTTAGCTAGCCGGCAGTTTAGCGGCGAGCACCCCTTGATCCATCTTTCAAAATTACGTATTGTCATATTCTCTTCTTTCAAGATTGTGGTCATAGAGTTAGTAGTCTACCTGTATTGGGTTTTATTCGTATGTTTACTTAACCATAGGGAAACGGGACAGATAAAGGGGAGGTTTGGGTACCCATAAACCGGTTAAAACTACCTCTGACATTTGCTAGTGCCGGTACCAAGTCCGGCTGTCCAGAGTTCCTATCGTTGTTTACGTTTGTCTTTTGTCTAATTTGTGTTTTTCCTGTGTGGTTCCCTAGCAGATTGTGGCATGTTATTATAATTTTCAGCCATTGTAGGTGTTTCCTGTTGTCCCTTTTATTTCATTTAAAACGAAGTACAAATTACCGAAATTACGTTTAATTTAGTTTCCTTATATGAGCATTTCGACAACTCATCTCTCTTCAGTGCAGACCAAATTAAAACATATAGAAATCTGAAATATGTGTAAAACATCGTGTACAACCGCTACCGCATGAGGGAGTAGTTTTTTTCGCAGGAGGGAATAGATTTTCCAGGCACTTTTTTGTAACAGCAGTTTTGTTAGCTTCACAAAATTTTAAAGAACACATTTACTTATATATTATATATGCCAAGGAAAATCTCAGTTATCATGTTTGTTGGTTGTATTAAAATCTATGCAGGTGATTTCATTTCCTCAAACACCTCGAACTTTTACAGGCGATTGGTACGAAAAACTGTTTTATGACCTTGTACAACGAAGAAAACCATCAATCAGTCATTCTTACGGGTGCATATCGATAGATTGTCATCCAAGCGATCCTTTTAAATCATTACATTTAGGTTCGATTCAATAAATGTGTCCCTACCTGACCTTCTTGACCAATCAAATGCAGTGATGTTTTGACTGATTCATTATTGATTCTATATCAATAAGTGGCAGTTCTTTTGTGAAACGATTACAAAATGCTACATTGTGTATGAAGGTACACAATATTTCGTCTGTTTCCGTCTACATTTGATGACATTGTGATTTCATTAACACAGAAGCTGACAATAGATATACACGTCACAAACTCACGGTGGGAACAGATTTATTGAATCGGTTCTATCTTCAAAGCTCATGAAAATAATAAATTTACATATCACATACTTTTAAAGGGTAACACCAGAGGAAGCGAATCAAAATTTCAGAGCAGCACGAGGGAATCGCTCATATTATGACATTTACAGTCATATATTCACTTTAATAGTTCATAGAACGGCCAAAATTACAAGTAATTAGCCCAAACGTAACAAGTTGCTCAGTACCCTGTTGTTTTGGCCCGTCCATATTCGTGTTTACGCAACTTTTCCTTAACTACTTTGCAGAAATGTGTTAATCTGCCTCATTTATGAAGAATTACTGAATTGAAGTGCACATATCTAAAACCAAGTTATCAAAAAACAGGTCATTTCGACAAGTTTTAATTTCCCACAAATAAATCTGTTTGAAAAAATCCTTTTTTTCTGTTCAGTACCAAAGGCAATAATCAGTCTAAACTTCTACAATTAACTTGGAAATAGTCTATTGTCGCACTATTTTACGCTCCTGGCTCTGATTCCGTTAAGATTAGGACAATCAACACGAAATTTCAAATCATTTGAAATCGATTTTCCTTTCCGTGGAAATAAGAGAGTACGCATGTACATCGAATTTCCATGGGAATAAGAAAGTACACCGAATTTCCATGGAAATAAGAGAGTGTACACGATTGTTCATATTCACGCTATGCTTTTACATTAAATGGAAATGAATTTGAAAAAAGGCTTTCTACGAAAAAACATAGCTTTTCCGTTGATGACGGTGGGGCAGGAAGTCAGACAAGTTGAAATGGATCTCGATGGGGGTATAAGCGGTAAGCGGGATCAGTCTTTTTAAAGCTAAGGAGTATCTTCCTCTTGCATAGCTCTGTCCTTATCTGATTTTGGCTTTTGTATGTAAATCCTATTGCTAATTTGTTCTCTATCAGCTTTTACATGTATTTCGGTTATGTGATGTTGTCAAATATGGTTGTTTTAGATATCGAAATTTGAGTATTATAGCGATTCCCTCGTGCTGCTCTGAAATTTTGATTTGCTCCCTCTGGTGTTACCCTATACATGTATGTAATATGAAAATTAATAATTTTTCATGACCTTCGAAGATAAATGTGATGCTTAAAGAGATCGCTCTGATGACAATCTTTCGATGTGAACCCGTAAACATGTCTGGTTTCGGTTTTCTTTGCTGTAAAAGGTCATAAAACAGTTTTTCGTACCAATCGTCTGTAAAAGTCCGAAGTGTTTGTGGAAACGACATAATGTGCTGGAGTTGTATAACACAACCAACAAGTATGATGACTGAAGTGTTCCGTTGCATATATGCTTTATAAGTAAAAGTTTTCTTTAAAAACTTGTGAAGCCAACTTATCTGCTGTTATGAGAAATTTCCGGGAAAATCTGCTCCCTCCTGTGAAAAAATCTTCTCCCTCCTGCGAAAAAATCTACTCCCTCATGCTGTGGAGCTACTCCCTCGCGGTAACGGTTGTACACGTTGGTAAAAGCTGGTAGAGAACAAATAACCAAATGGGAACTAAATGGTAAAGCCAAAGTCGGCGAAGGACAGAGCTATGCGAGAGGGAGATACTCCTTAGTTTTGGACAAACTTTGATTTATTTAGATATTGCAAGTTTCGAACGGGTTTCGTGCATGCATCTGCCCACTGGATTGGTGAATAACCACGGGGCTAACAAACCACTATCAGGGGTATATTAAATTGAAGCAAAATAAGCAAGTTCATCCAGTTCATTCTAGTAAATTCGATTAAGAAGAGTTTAATAGTTTCAGAGCAGATGATGAAAATAATGATTTTCTAATAGGATCTAATGTTAAACATTGTTCCGCGTTTACATCCATTTTTTTCTTTATCGAATCCGAACAGAATCAGCAATATTTGTAAAGGACCTTCTGTATAATATTTCAGCATATTTTGGTTGAATTAGCTTTAAGGGTTTATGAGGTGATGACCAAAATATGATTCTTAACAGGGTTAATGTTAAACTATGATCTATGTTGGCGATCATGTTTTTGTCAAACCTGAACAAAATTAGTAATCTTTGTTGAGGACTTTCCATACATCATTCCCATACAGTTACAGTCAATAAGTCTGCTTAAACAATTACAGCACAGATGATGAAGATGTTTTCTATAGGGTCCGATGTGGATGTTAAGAGTTCCATGCTGTTGATCATGCTTATTGACACGAATAACTAAATACCGATGTTACAAGGAATTTATTTTCTGCATATGCGCATTTCTACACCTTATGTCTCTTCACTGCAGATAAAATCTAAACGCTTGGAAGATCATCAACTCAAAAATGTTTAAAAACTAAAAAATGAACAATCTTTGTAAAACAACTTTCCATACATCATTCTTGTTTTCTTTGTTTGCCTCATTGGTTTCAGAGGGGAAGAAATCGATGAAAATGTGGTACATAGGTATACGCTCTCAGATACTGGGCTTTAATTCTTGATCTTATATCTTATATGCCAACACTCAAGTCATATTTTTGGGTAGATCCAGAGTTTGTTACCGGACTGACTAACACCGATTGTGACAAAACCGGACTTTTCACTGGCAGTGTGACGGGTGCCACATGTGGAGCAGATCATGCTTACCCTTCCGGAGCACCTGATGATACCTCAGTTTTTATAGGGGTTCACACTGCTAGTGCTTTAGTTTTGTGGCGTTCTTGTTCATTTTTGTTTATTTGTTTTGTCTTTGTCATACTGTCTCAGTTCGTGTTGCTGTGAATTGCCATGATTTTGGATTTATGATTTTAGGATTTCCCCTTTCCTTGTTGTTGCTTCGGTATTCGTTTGCCGATGTATTTGATATTCTGCACTTTGTTACTACTGAATTCAAATGATAACGTAAACATGTTCATAGATAAGCAACAGACCATATCCATGCTCTTAAAACATGATGTACCAGACCACTTTTCAACATGTCACAGTGCAGAAAACATTACGTCATAAAGACTAAAACGTCATGAATTTACGTTTTTTAATTACATTCTTGGCTACACGTGGCGGACACGTTTGTGACGTAGGGCGGACAAACATCAATTGGTGAATCTAAATACCAATACATGGAAATGGCCTTTTCAGAACGCGTTGTGTTTTTTGGCGACAGTGAGATCCGTTTTAATTTGGAAATCCTTGGAATTTGTAATGGACATTTATGTAGTACACACGCAAAGTACACGTCATTTAGACTTTTAACTTATAAAAGCATTAACTGGCCATTAATTAACATCCTTCTTCTTGATTTTTGTCAACCGTTGGGTCTTCAGAGACCGACCTTGCATCGCTCATCTGACAAAACAAATCAAGCAAAGCATTTACGCAAACGATTTATTTTTTTTTTACTTTCTTATGACCTAAGTAGATACATAAGTAGAAAAGTTTGTGTAAGTTTGCTTCATTAGTTTCACAGGAAACAATCTAATATGTTTTTCTCATATGGTACAATACTGAACTATTTTCAGTGCTTTCAGCCATGTTTGATTTAGCTAAGAATAAAATATGCAACTTCAAGGCCTGGCATACATAGATCCAGCGAAGGGTAGTTAATTTTGTTCAAGTGATTTCAAAAAAGATAATCAGAATAAAATGTTTCCTTGTTTATACCGCGCAGGTAGCCATACTTTAGGCAGATCTAAACTAACTAAGCAAACTTCGAAAATCCTCCCATACGTCCTTCAGGAAAGTTAAGTTAAATTCGAAACATATGATGAAAATAGGGTTCAATGTCAAACTATGTTCCGCGCTTGAGGTTTTGTTTTTGTGGGATCGAAACGGAAACGGAAAGCAGTCTTTAAAAAATGACATTTCATACACCATTTCATACATCATTGAGACATAAGTTGTCGAAAAACGCATATGCAGAACCTAAATTCACAATAACCTGGGTATTTTGTTATTCAGTAAGATTTAAAATTTGCCCGAGTGGTTTCAGTGATAAAAAATATGATTTCATCATAGCGTCCGATGCTCCAAGCTGACAGCCATGTATTTTCTCAAATCGGGACGAAATCTATGTTACGTGTCATTCAATTTTTTCAATAATTTCACAGCAGATAATGAAATGACATTAAAAAAAAAATACAATGTTTAACTATATTTCCCGCTGTCGATTTTTTTTATCAGATCGGAGTGTTAAATGCAATAGTAGTAGTAGAACTTATAGATCCATAGGGCTAATGCATTTCCAAAATTTATCCTACGGTCAGTCATCCGTTACGGGAAGACGTGCATTACAATCGATACACATATAAGTTTTATAATGTTGACTGGAATCTATACATTAGAGACCAAAGATAGATTCAGGTCCCTACTTTAAAGAGTTTATTGAATATTGTGTATTATTTTCTACCCACTGTTGTGTACAAGATTACTGTATGTTTTAACACTGGTAAACAATGCAAATATAAACAAGTATGTACTTTTGTAATCGTAATGTGTGATATATTAATTTATATGTAAGCGAGTAACGTTTTCATACATCGGAGAGTGATCAAATGATTTTTTTCGGTATCTAATTATGCAAACTACCGTATGGTGTAAGAGCAAAACTACATGATCATTAACTCAATCATCATATTAAATTATAAATGAGAAGTCAAACCCAAAACGAATTTCCTGCCGATATAACAATAAATAATAATCAATTCCAGTTTTGAAAAAAAAACATTCCTAAAGATTGCAAATCCATTGCTTAGATTCACTGCACGTGTCAACTATTGAAAACATTGTACAAACAATATTGAATGATAACATTTTTATAAAGACCATACAATCTTTCTTAATTATTTGTTATATAATGGAGCCGGGTATATTGATTTATATGTACGTGAATGTGTATCGTTTTCATACATTCTAAACTGAAACAGAGGTTGATCAAAAGACCATTTATGATATGTTTTTATAATTGTTTAATTATGTAAATTGCCTTATTGTGTTAGAAAAAAAACTACACGGTCATTAACTCTATCACCATATTAAATTGTTCATAAATTATAGGGATGTTGGCTCTGACCTTTAAAAGTCGCCGTGTAATCATACCAATTAGTGACTACTGAAGAAAACACCAGTGATGTTATAGAAACATCATTCAAATGGTTTACCTTACACATATATTATCCATACATATTTTTCAAAGTATAAGTACAAAATTTGGCGTTTTTCTCAATTAACAGAGTTATCGTTCGTTTCCCTTACATTGTACATCCGGAGTAACTTTGAGCTCTACAATGATTTGTGAGGGTTTCAACGTCCTATCTTGGACCGTTTTGATGATATGGGTACCCGAAAATTTGAGAATGGCACAGATGTCGAATACTTAAGACATGTTATATATCTATTCAGGGTAACTTTGGCCATCTAAATCGATTGGTGGTATTTGCTACAAAGGGTGGCCAAAATTTTTACAGGGGGTCATTTGGTGAATTCTGGTATACTTTCCATAGAGGCACTCTGCGTTTCCCCAGGCTTGTGACTGGCTACCCTACGGATAGGCCGCATTACCCCATTTCCCCTTTCTTCTTTTCTTTTATTTACATCGAGTCGTTGCTATCCTCGATAATCTGTCCAATACGTCATCTAACAGATATTTTCTTTTCTTCACTGCATATTGCCAAGATTCCCTGGTGTCGTAGTCTTCTTCATCCCTTAAACGTTTAGCCGTATCTCTTATCTTTTTGTGAATTGGATCATTGTTGAAATCCTGCATCCAGGACATCGTCTTTAGGTATTGTATTCTCATATGGTCTCTAAAAAGTTTATTCATGTCTTCTATTCATGTCTTCATATGCGGCTAAACGGGGCTTTTCGGTGTCGTGTCCTTCTTCCATCAACTCTCTTACTTTCTTGATGTATTCTGGTTCGAGTTTGTCAAATGTTTGATTCACGATCAGCTTCCATGGAGACTCTTGGTCATCTTCATCGTCCGTTCTTTCGTCCGTGGACTCTTCTGACGTATTAGAGTGGTTACTTTCTTCGTTGCTCTATGCAGATTCGTCAGAGTTACTGCTTTCGTCTGATACGTTGGACTCTGTCTCCGATTCAGTTGGTGAAGGACCCAGTCCGGCTGTCCCGAGTTCCTATTGTTGTCTTCGTTTGTCTTTTGTCTTATACGTGTTTTTCTTGTGCATTTCCCTTGCAAATTGTTGCATGTAATTATAATTTTCAGCCATTGTAGGTGTTTCCTGTTATCCATTTTTTTTAAATCCATATCCTGTTTCTTATTCTTGTGGCGAACGAGATTGAAGTGACGATTGGTCCTGTATTCACAAATGTCGCAGTTATACATTATCGACGTCTTCCTCTCTCTGGATTCGAAGTACGAATGACGATATTTCAACGACCAAGGCTTTATATCAGATTATAATAGACGAATAAGGAGTTATTGAACAACATAAAAAAGACAATAAGTACACAAAGTCCCACTACTCTCACACCATTTCGTTACGCTTACGGTGCTCTACGTTCAGGACGCTGAAAGACGTTGTTTTGAGTTGTGCCCTTCCCATTCTAGCATTTAGTTCGTTGTGTACTTATTGTCTTTATTATGTTGTTCAATAACTCCTTATTCGTCTCTTTCATGATACTTTTTTTCTCTATTGTTCTTATCCAGATTTATCTCTCTTTTCTTATTTTTTCAGTGCCTCCGTCTTGTATTGTGTTCTTACATAATTTTTTCCCATGATTCTATTCCGATTTATTTTTCTTGGTTTGTATTTTCGAACCCCTCAAATGATTCTATATGTCTTTTCCTAACAAGAACCCTTACGTTGTCTACCGTTCCCAATGTTGTCTGTCATACTCCCTTAGCTTTAATCTCTTTAGGATGCCTCTATCGATCTAATCCCAAGCCTCTATATGTGTGCTACTTCATTGTCATCCGGTATTGTATGTTTTTCCATTTTCTGCTGAGACAAATTTTCTTTGATACAAATAAAATAACAAACGAATTTTCAAAATTTTCAATAAAATTTTCAATAAAATTTTCAATAAAATTTTCGTCGTCATGAAGCAGTAATGGGTTAGGGAATGGGGGCTGGGAGGTTCCTAAAAATATTTTTTTTTAAATTATAAAAGAATATATACATATAAATTAAAAAAAAAAGAATAAAAAATGTGTGTTACTCTTGTGATGTCTTTTCTTCCCACCACAGTAAGAAACCACCGCTAAATTCCCCAGATGAGTACGCGAGCAGCAAAAATGAACAACTTGAGCAGCGATATGAGCAGGATGAGCAGAGAAAATAGCACGTGGGTATACCCTTAAACAACGAATTTGTCACTATTCCTACCACCACCACCACCGAAACCACACATTCATCACCACCACCACCACTAAATTCCCGAAATGAGCACATGCGAGCAGTGCAAAACGAGCAACGTGAGCAGCAAAATGAGCACATGAGCATACCCTTAAACAGCGAATCTATTGCTTTTCCTATCACGAGATACAAGGCACTTGTCACCACCACCACTAAATTCCCTAAATGAGCAAGCGACCAGCAAAATGAACACGCGAGCAGTGAAATGAGCAAGTGAGCAGCGACGTTCCAAATCTGATATAAAGCCTTGTTCGTTGAAATATCGTCATTCGTACTTCGACTCCAGAGAGAGGAAGACGTCGATAATGTATAACTGCGACATTTGTGAATACAGGACCAATCGTCACTTCAATCTCGTTCGCCACAAGAATAAGAAACACGATATGGAAGATACTTCACCAACTGAATCGGAGACAGAGTCCAACGTATCAGACGAAAGCAGGAACTCTGACATATAGCAACGAAGAAATTAACCACTCTAATACGTCAGAAGAGTCCACAGACGAAAGCGCGGACGATGAAGATGACCAAGAGTCTCCATGGAAGCTGATCGTGAATCAAACATTTGACAAACTCGAACCAGAATACATCAAGAAAGTAAAAGAGTTGATGGAAGAAGGACACGACTCCGAAAAGGCCCGTTTAGCTGCATATGAAGACATGAATAAACTTTTTAGAGACCATATGAGAATACAATACCTGGAGACGATGCCCTGAATGTAGGCTTTCAAGAATGATCCAATTCACAAAAAGATAAAAGATACGGATAAACGTTTAAGAGATAAAGAAGACTACGACCCAAGGGAATCTTGGTTATATGCAGTGAAGAAAAAAACATATCTGTTAGAGGACGTATTGGACAGATTCGAACCACCACCAATCGAGGAAAGCAACGACTGGACACCCTTTGTAGCACCCACTCTATTAGAGATATGGTTACACAAATACCACCAAACGATTTAGATGGTCAAAGTTACTTACCCTGATATATAACATGTATAAGTATTCGACATGAAAAAAATCGTATTCTGGGTCATTTGTTTTTATATATTTCCCAAATTTTTGGGTACCCCTATCACCGAAACGGTCCGAGATAGGACGTTGAAACCTTCACAAATCATTGAAGAAGCTCAAAGTTACTCCGGATGTACAATGTACGGGAAACGAACGATAACACTGTAAATTGAGAAAAACGCCAAATTTTGTACTATACTTTGAAAAATATATATGGATAATATATGTGTAAGGTAAACCATTTGAATGGTGTTTCTATTACATAACTGGTGTTTTCTTCATTAGTCATTAATTAGTTTGATTACAGGGCGATTTTTGAACGTCAGAGCCAACATCCCTATAATTTATGAACAATTTAATATGATGACAGAGTTAATGACCGTGTAGTTTTTTTTCTAACACAATAAGGCAATTTACCTAATTAAACAATTATAAAAATATATCAAAAAATGGTCTTTTGATCAACCTCTGTTTCAGTTTAGAATGTAGGAAAACGATACACGTTCACGTACATATAAATCAATATACCCGGCTCCATTATATAACAAATAATTAAGAAAGATTGCAAGGTCTTTATAAAAATGTTATCATTCAATATTGTTTGTACAATGTTTTCAATAGTTGACACGTGCAGTGAATCTAAGCATTGGAGTTGCAAACTTTAGAAATGTTTTTTTTTTCAAAACTGGAATTGATTATTATTTATTGGGATATCGGCAGGAAATTCGTTTTGGGTTTTACTTCTCATTTATGATTTAATATGACGATTGAGTTAATGATCATGTAGTTTTGCTCTTACACCATACGGTAGTTTGCATAATTAGATACCAAAAAAAAATAATCATTTGATCACTCCCCGATGTATGAAAACGTTACTCGCTTACATATAAATCAATATATCACACATTACGATTACAAAAGTACATACTTGTTTATATTTGCATTGTTTACCAGTGCTAAAACATAATATTCAATAAACTCTTTAAAGTAGGGACCTGCATCTATCTTTGGTCTTTAATGTATAGATTCCAGTCAACATTATCCGCCGTGCGCGGTCCCGGCTTATGAATAGGCCCGCAGCATCCTCTGAGCTTGGAGTATGAGTCTTCCTAACAGAGACCCTGTTCGGTTCCCGGGGTAGAATAGGTCAGAAGCGCACACCTACGAGCTTGAAGTTAAGAGTCTTCTAATGTAGGCGACACGTTTGCCGTGTGTTGACGACCAGTGTCGGTGGAGGACGGGATCCTGGTAGTTGAAACACACTACTTTGGTCCTTACTTCATCTAGACGGGTGGTCGAATGGGCTCGATTCGATCAATCGGCTGGTCATGCCTAGCCCTTCGGATATCATTAGTCCAGCTTGAATGAATAAAATGAGAATTTAGCTTAAAACTGAGAAACAAACAAAAGTATCTGAAGAAAGCGGTGGCTCATGGGTCAATCGTTAAGATGCTATTCCGAAGAGTTGTATCGCTTGGTAACCCCTAGCACGATGCTTGTCTTCGTACAGGAATTCTCTATGCGAGTATACTGTCCTGTATCCCTGATGTTTTCGGTTTGCGCTTTCTTACTGGAAATTGATTTGGCCGATCAGGTATTTTACACCTTGGTGGACCTGGATTGGTTTCCAGTCTTTATGCGTTGGATATCCGCCATTTACAAGCATCGCCCTTGTTGGCACTCCGTGGCGGGTGGGGATCAGGGCAGTGAACCTTCGGGTGACAATATGGATACACCAGTACACAATTGGGGGGTAGGGAACAAAAGAGATTTAGAATATTCAAGTGATGAAAATGATAATAGACCATTTAAAATTAGAAATTCGGACTGGTACAGGTTTATTGTTTTAGAAAGTACAGTAGAATCAAAACCTTTAAGCAAAGTTTCACCTTTCGTTTTGGACAAAACCATCAAGGGCTGCGCCGGCGATGTCAAAAAGGTAACTAAATTGAGGAATGGCAATATTTTAATCGAAGTCGACAGACAACAACAATCCAAAAATCTTCTTAAATTATACAAAGTCGGAGACATTCCAGTTGCAGCATCTGCAAACTCAAAATTGAACTTTAGTCATGGCATTGTTCGCCACAGAGATGGTAACCTCTCCGACCTACCAGTCACTGAAATATGTGAGGAACTATCTCCACAAGGAGTCATTGATGTAAAACGTTTGACTAAAAAAGGCAACAACAACAAAATCATAAATCTAAAAACTTATCTTTTAAAATTTTCAAAGCTGACTCCACCAAAAATTAATACATGTTGGCCCTTTTCTTATTAAAGTAGATCCTTTTATACCATCGCCAGTGCGTTGTTTTAAGTGTCAAAAATTTGGACATGGCAGTAACTCTTGTAGAGGAAAACAGCACTGTGTATAATGTGGACAGGAAGGACATGATGTTCAATCCTGCAAGAACACTGCTAAATGTTTTAATTGCAGTGCAGAACACATGGCTTCCTCAAAAGACTGTCCTGTCTATAAAGAACAAAAGGAAATTCAAAAATCAAAGCTGAGAAAAATTGTAGCAATCAGGAGGCAAGGAGAATTTTCTCTGTCTCGAACAAAGTCATGACTAACCAGCCATTATACTCTAACATAGTAAAACAATTGTCGACCACTTCTACTCAAACAGAATATACATGGCCTTTATCTTCTGATAAGCCATTCCTCACTACAGATCATGGATCTGCTAAGAAAAAAACTAGTTCATCTTCAGCAACATCTCAAACAACATCGTCTATTTCGTCTCTGGTAGTAGCTGCCGATATCCATNACCTTCTTCAAGTTTAGCAAGTATATCATCTAGTCCTCAAATTGTTAAACAGAAGCAAACTACGTCAACAGAAAAACACAAAACTGTACAGTCCTCTGAAAATAAGAAAAACAAGTCTGGGAAGAAACCCGACCCAGTAATGAAATCAAATAGGGTTAAAACAACTGAGCGCGATATTGTGACAGTACATAACAGTTTCAGCAATTTGCCAACTGTTCCGGATTCAGACGATGAGGAAGATATGGAAATGGAGGCTGCTCTGTCTAGAGCAGGCAACACTCCATCAGGAGCGAAATCCAAGTCCAGATCCCCCTCAAAAGGTAGATCCAGCAGATCTCCTCATCGTTCTGAAAATGGTAAAGGGCAACACTCTAAAAGGGATGATAGATCCCCCATCAGACCACCAAATAACTAAATACCGAGGTTATTGTAAATTTAAATTCTGCATATGCGCATTTCGACAACTTATGTCTCTTCAGTGCAGATAAAATCTAAACGTTTGGAAGACCATAAAATCAGATATGTTAAAAAAAACTGATAGAGAACAAATGCCCAATGTGATCTAAAAGTAAAGCCAAAATCAGCTAAGGACAGAGCTTTGCATGAGGGAGATACTCCTTAGTTTTCAACAAAATTTACAAAATTTTAGATTTTGCAAGGTTCGAAATACAATCGGCTTTCGGGTCAGCACCGAAGTACTGACTACTTGGCTGGTGAATACCCTCGGGGACTAANAGTCCACCAGCAGTGGCATCGACCCAGTGGTAACAAATAACTAAATACCGAGGTTACTGTAAATTTAAATTCTGCATATGCGCATTTCGACAACATGAATAACATAATTCAATGGAATTGTAGAGGTCTTAAGGTTAACTTTATTGAAATAACTCTCTTGGTTCATTTATTTAATCCAGTGGCATTTTGTCTTCAACTGTTCCGGATTCAGACGATGAGGAAGATATGGAAATGGAGGCTGCTCTGTCTAGAGCAGGCAACACTCCATCAGGAGCGAAATACAAGTCCAGATCCCCCTCAAAAGGTAGATTCAGCAGATCTCCTCATCGTTCTGAAAACGGTAGAGGGCAACACTATAAAAGGGATGATATATCCCCCATCAGACCACCAAAATGAATAACATAATTCAATGGAATTGTAGAGGTCTTAAGGTTAACTTTATTGAAATAACTCTCTTGGTTCAATTATTTAATCCAGTGGCATTTTGTCTTCAAGAAACACATTTAAAGAAAAGTGATAATATTAACTTAAAAGACTATTTACTATACAGCACATATGCGGATGAAGATGAGCGAGCTGCCGGTGGCTCTACCATTTTTATTCGCAATAAAGTCGTACATAGTGCTGTTGATCTTAAAACAGATCTTCAGGCTGTTGCTGTCCTGTCAGAATTTCTATAGACAAAACTATCACAATGTGCTCTCTATACATTCCTCCAAATTTTAACCCAACTTTAGGTCAGCTTAAGGCATTAACTGACCAATTACCTGCCCCCTATATTTTAATGGGCGATTTTAATGGACACAATCCATTATGGGGTAGTTCTTCTTTAAATGATAAAGGTAAAAAGGTTGAAGACTTAATGTCACAGGAAGGTTCATGTATACTCAATGATGGTTCCAACACCTTTTTACATCCGGGTAACGGAGCTTATACAGCTATAGATCTTACTCTAACTGACCCATCACTTCTTTTGGATTTCTCATGGAAAGTACACGACGACTTATGTGGTAGTGATCATTTTCCTATTATTCTTGAACATCTTTCTTCTTCTGCGACAACAAAGCCACAGCGGTTTAAATTTGATAAAGCTGATTGGCCTTTATACGAAAGTCTATGCAGAGAACAATTACATCTAGATCTTTTTAAAAACGCCAGTGACCCCATCAACTTGTTTACTGAAAAAATACATTCCATTGCGGATAAAGCCATACCTAAGACCTCTACCAATCCAAAACTTCCTGGAAAACCATGGTTTGATGATGACTTCGAAGAAGCCTTAAAAAGTCGTAAAAAGGCAGAACGACGGTTAAACAAACATCCAACTACAGATAACCTCGGCAATTTTCGTATATTTCGTGCGAAAGCCCGAAGAACATTGAAACAAAGAAGGCGTAAATCTTGGCGTAACTTTGTTTCAAAATTAAATTGCCACACTCCTATGAACTAAGTATGGAATATGGTACAAAAAATTAAGGGGAAAAATAGTAAAGCCAATGTCCATCACATTAAACAAGGGCAAGATATTTTAACATCTGAAAAAGATATAGCTAATAAAATTGGAGAAACTTTTGAAAAACACTCATCGTCCAAAAATTTAGGTCCAACTTTTCAGAAAATAAAAGCACAAAAAGAAAAAACAAAATTAAACTTCACTTCTAATAATTCGGAAGATTATAACCGTCATTTTTCTATGGATGAATTGAGAAAATCGTTGGGTAAGGCACACGACACAGCTTGTGGACCCGACGAGGTACATTACCAGCTTCTCAAAAATCTTCCAGAAACAACACTTGAAATCCTTTTGACTCTGTTTAATAATATTTGGAAATCCGGCGAATTGCCATCCATGTGGAAACAAGCTACAATAGTACCTATTCCAAAGCCAGGTAAAGACTATTCAGAACCGTCGAATTACAGACCACTAGCATTAACTAGTTGCGTTTGTAAAACAATGGAACGGATGATAAATGACCGTCTTGTTTGGTTTCTTGAATCGAACGGACTACTGTCGAACATCCAAAATGGGTTTCGACAAGGTCGTACAACAATAGACCACCTAGTTCGATTCGAAACATTTCTCAGAAATGCATTTTTAAAGAAAGAACATGCAGTGTCTATCTTTTTCGATATTGAAAAAGCATATGACACAACATGGAAATATGG